>ML661900.1:7317569-7413303 GCA_007570785.1 Antilocapra americana | reverse complement strand
CTATGATAGCAGTCCCCCAGGCTCCTCTGTCCACAGGATTCTCTAGACAAGAATACTGGAGTGGGTTCCCATTTCCTTCTCCTAATGGTATGCTAAAATATGTTTAACAGCTGTTTTCTTTGGAAGAATAAAAAGCCCTGGTTTGTAGAATTTGTGAGTTTCTGTGGTGTAAATAAATTCTACCCTGCTGCCATGGCCTATTTCCAGTACTACTGTGATGTTACTGAAAGCAGAGAGATGTGTACAGTTTTTGTGCTGTGGTACAGGCTAGATCCGGAAACCACCGAGTATATAAGAGTAAATCACAGTGCAGTAAAAAAGAAACGATATGGAAAAAATTTCCCTATTCAAAGGTAAAAAATGTTACCAGGTATCTGCTTCCAGTCATTCTTCATATACAAGATTTGAAAATTAAGAGTTAACATATACCATAATATATTAATTAGAAAAAAGTAGACAACATATGCACTGAGATTGAAAAAAAACAAATATATCATAAAAACAATACTCAAATTTTACTGCAAAATGCACCAAGGTATAAAGGCATTAATAGAAAAAGAAAAAAAAGGACATCACATAATAAACAGTTCCCAGGTTATCAATATCACAAGTTTGTACGCACCTAATAAAACTGCCTCAAAAAGTACAAAGTCAATTCCATTGAAACTAAAAGGAGAGTTTAACACATTTCTATCAGAAACTTATAAATCAAGCATATAAAATAGCATCAGTGAGCTTAAACTAATAATTTTTTATTAACTCAATAGGACACAAAAACATGTTGAAACTCACATAAAATATTTACAAATTTCACCAAGTAGTAGCTCAGAAAAAGAAATCTTAGCATATTTCAAAGAGTAAATAATATATAGAACATGTTTATCACAATTTAATTAAATTTGGAATCAACAATTCAAAGATGGTACCATTTTTATGTTTAAAAATTAATAGTGATCTTCTAAAAAGCAATGAACTAAAGAGGAAACCATAATAAAATTACATATTTTAAACTTGGCAACAATAAAATATTTATAAATCAAAACTCGTGGGAAGCATCTATTAAAATTTATTTAAAGAATTCCAATATAGGAAAATACTTACTGGAAATAAAAGAAATTTTGTAAAGGTAGAAAAGTAATAGTGAGACAAAGTAAGGATTAGAAAAATGCTTTAAAGAGAAGTTGACACTTGAGCTGCATTTTGAAGGATAAATAGAAATTTGTCAGGATAATTTTGGGGAGGACAGCGTTTGAAGTGAAGGGAGCAACATAAATAGTCAGCAAAATATTAAAGAACATGATGTGTTTGGGGAAGCACAAGTAATCTGGTATTATGAGACGTTGTGTCAGGGGATAAAATTGGAAAATAAGTGGTGATCATGTTGTCGAACCTAAGTTTATGTGTCTGACACGCAGTAAGACCGAGCAAACTGAAACATTGGCGTTTGGAGCAGAGAAAGGTTTATTGCAGGGCCTAGCAAGGAAAGCATGTGCCTTGTGCTCAAAATACTCAGACTCCCTGATGGTTTTTAAGGAAGATTGTTTATTTATTTAAGGAAGATTTTTCAAAGAAAGAAGTTGGGGTTAGGGCTGAAGGGAGGGTGGTGTTCCAGGGACCTTATGCTCAGCCTAAAGTTATCATCCTGCTCCTGGGTGGGGGCCTTAGTTCCTTAGAAGAACTCTAAGATATATATTATGCATATTCCTTGAGGGGGAACTAGGGCTCTGCTTTACTGCTAAACTACTACTTCTTAACTGCATTTCCCGTGTTTCTGCATTCCTTCACCTCCCTAAGCAGTAACCCTTTGAATCCACCCTTTGCAAATCACAGAGAAGGTTTAAGAGACTTCAGCCTTTTTCTTGCAAACAATAGATGGGGAACATGGAAAGCCCCCCCTTACCCACACACACATAGGGTTCTGCTTGGTTTCAATTAGACAATGAAGATTTTTCTTTTAAAAAATACTGAATTTCTCAGAATTTACCCTAAAGTTGTTGATAACACATTAGAATTTTAAACATGTACACGACAGGGTCAGTTTTGCATTTTGAAAGTATCATTATGGTATCACTGTGAAGAAGTGATGGTTGCAGAGATGGGCGTGTTAAGGAGGTGACCAGTCTAAAGCACAGTGATTAAGAATGAGGCTATCGAAATTATCCGGATATGGTATGAGTCGAATTAGAGAAAGGAGGACATATTTGAAAGTCAGAGAGAAATGACAGTGAATGAGAACGTCACAGTTGATTAAATATGGAAAGTAGATGAGAAAAAAGGGCCTGGAATTAATGTTTGGTCTCTGTCTTGGGTGGTTGGTTAAATGATATATTAGGCTTCTCAGGTTTCCCTAATAAAATACCATACACAAGATGACTTAAACAACAGAAATTTTTTTCATACTTCCGGAGGCTGGGAAGTTCAAGCGCAAGGTGCCCGCAAGGTAGGATTCTTTCTGAGGTCTCTTCTCTTGGCTGGTCAGTGCTGCTACATGCTCACATGACATTTTCTTTTGTTTACCTGAAGGAGAGAGAGAGAGAGCAAGCTCCCTGGAGTCTCTTTTAAAGGCATTAAACCCACCAGGAGGGCCACACCCTCATGACCTCATCTAACCCTAATTATCTCCCAAAGGCTCCACCTCCAAATACCATCACTTTGGAGTTAGAGGTTCAACATATGAACTTTTAGGACACAGTTCACTCCTTTGCAGATGTTAATATGAAAACGTGAAGAGAAATAAAGGAGAAAGGCAATTTGCCCAGGAGGAATAGGGGCTAAGGCTAAAGAGTATCAGTTTATTTTTGGATATGATGGTGTTTAATTTTGAGTTTCTTTAGGAAATGCAGGTGATGATTTCTGGCAGACAGCTGGTTATGTAACTAGAATTTTCAGAAAGCAATGAGGGAGTGAGGGGTGAGATGTGATTTGAAAGTATTTATTGCTTGTATACATATAAAGAAACAAGTGTGATAAAAAGAGGGCCACAGATGGATCCCATGGGAACACGGAGACATGGCCCATACATAGAGAGAGACTGGGGGAGACTGGGAAGAGGCTGAGGATGGGAAGAGAAACAAATCTGTGTTGTCATAGAAACAAAAAATGTGATTATTATCAGCCATAGAATGTTCAAATAAAGATTTTATTCATCTGATTTGGGCATTAGAATGTTACTGGAGAATTATTCCTAGGACAGTACCTCCATCTTAAATTAACTTTCATTGATTTAGTTATGCCCATCTCTTGTTCCAGGCTTCCTAAATGGCGCTAGTGGTAAAGAACCCACCTGCCAGTGCAGGAGACTTAAGACTCATGGGTTAGACCCCTGCATCGGGAAGATCCCCTGGAGGAGGGCATGGCAACCTGCTCCAGTATTCTTGCCTGGAGAACCCCATGGACAGAGGAACCTGGTGGGCTACAGTCCATGGGGTCGCAGAGTCAGACACAATTGAAACGACTTAGTATGCATGCATTTTTTTCCCCACTGGGCCTGAGCATGACCCAGAATAGTCTGCCTGCTGTGCTAGTTCTGATAGTGCAGAGGAGGGCCTTGTTTGCTCTTAATGGTTAGCCCAGATAGTAGAATCCCATGCTAAATCAGTACCTTTTCAGATGCCCTCTGTGACCTGAGGTTGATTTTCTCTAATCCAGACCACTTTTTTGAGCAAACCTCCTATGACCTTCTGCTTACTGCCCGCTTTTCTCTGATTCCCCAATGCTGTCCCTTGTGCATCTTATCCTACTGCTTCTAGAAGGAGATCCCTGCTCCTTTCTGGATGCTTTGTATGTTTCATACATTCTGTTTCACAACCTGCTCCTTCATTCCTCTGTTCCCTATCACTTTTGGAGAGTATTCTTTCAGCAGAGCCTCCTGATTCCTTAGAATTGCTTTTATAAGGCAGTTACTGCTGGTGTTTGCAAGTTCATATTTCCTTTTTTTCAAAACCAAAAAGGAAAAAGAAAAAAGATTAAGGAATTGGCTTCAGCTCAGAGGAAGCATTCTGGAAGAGAGTGCAGGCGGTCCTGTGATTCTGCATCTTAAACAGGGGCCTTTCCTCATGATGAGAATTACCTTGGCCTGGGCTGAGCTCTCCCAAAGGACCCTTTCCACTTAAGCTTTTTATTAAAAAAGTAAATTGGGATTATTGTATTCCCTCACTTTACATTGGAAGTAAAAATTTTAAATTAATTGTGGCCTAAACTGATAGCAAACAGAGAGGTTCTGATAGCAGCCTGGCGGCCTCTTGTTTAGCCAGCAGAGATTTCAGTTATTGCTTCTGGGAATGGCTTGGCTGAGATATTTTTAATTTACATTTTTTCTTCCTTCTAATGAAGGATTGAATTATGACTTACGAGAAAATCCCCAGTGTCTTGGAGAGAGAGAGAGAGATGTTGACTAACTTCCTCTGACTTGACTGGAATGCAGTTATTTATTTGAAGCTAGTTTTAAGTCACAGGGGTGGCGTTCTGAAGGATTTCTGCACATAGGGGAGCACTGTCCAGAAAATGTCGTTGGCTCCCCTCAGGAGCCCACTGTGCTCTGACTTCAGCACAGCGGGCGGTGTTGTAAAAGATTAGAAGGGCGTTTCTGTACCAGTTACTTACACTCCTGGAATGTCCATCCTGATTGGACCCGTCAACCGGGGTTCAAAGTCAGAAGCAGCTCTGGCCCCTCTGAACCTGCCTCTGCCTTAGCAAGTAGGGAATTCCAAATGGCAGCCTCTTCATATAGCCACCACCTGCTAAGGGAACAATCCCTAACAGACAGAACAGATTTGTAAATGGTAATCTCCACTGTAACAATTGCTCCCTGCCTGCTACATAGTGGGAGTGGTAAAAATGTGGATGTTACAAAACATAATTACTGGCCTGGAAATGTTCCTTCTGTGGCAGATGGTATGATCAAGAGCAGAGACAGACATGTCCTTCTGCAAACCAAGGGTAATGGTTACACAATAGGCTTAGGTAACAGCCACTAGAGGAGGCAGCTTTAGGTAAAACTCAGTTATGTATATTAAAAGAACTTCTTTGAATCCGGACAGCTCAAGGAAAAATCTCTTTTGAGGACACCGGGCTTGAGTCCCACTGTAAGCATGGGATACCCAGTTTACGCTTCAAGAACACAGTGGGTGTGTCGGGTTTGCCTGTGTTCTAAGGTAATGCATTCTGGGTGTTTCCATATTTCAGGGAAAGAATTTAAGAAGAAAGAAAGCAACAGCAAAACTGAGAACAGAACTCGAGCATAATGACCTTGGAAAAGCATTTAGTCTGTGCCTCCAGTTTTCTGAAAGCAGCTTTCAACTGCAAAAATATTTTTTGAAGTTGCCGATTAGAGAAATCTGTCCTGAAGCTTATTTCAGTTTCCTTCTTGCTGCAATGCCAACCAGTATATGGTATCTCATGATGCACATTCCTTTGTTTAGCCCACTTTATGTATAACTGCTGCACTCCCAGCCCTAACTGCAAAGATAGAGCATTTTCCTAAGGATTGGATGAGACGCGCCGCAGATTCAGTTAATGCATTTTTTCTAAATGCAAGAATTTTTTTTTTTCCCCAAGCACTGAGCCAAGTAACACATGGAAAAGAATCTTTAATGTTTTGTAGAAAACAGTCCCCATTTGGTAATGTACACTGCAAGTTGAAAGATGGCATCCTGGCTTTTCCAATCGGTTCTAAACGACTCACTATTTCCTATTTATTGTTTCTATTTGGCAGAGCTCAGATTCTTAAAAGCAAGAGGGAGATAATTTCCTAAAGAAATTGAATTTTCTTTCTGATAATTAAAGCCTTGAGAGTCCAATATTTAGAAAAGCTCCAACCAAAATAGGAAGATTAAAAAGAAATGTTTTATTTTTTGATGTCACCCAAGTTAAGCCTAAAAGACAATGGAAAGTAGTCTCTCTTCTCATATTGGTGCAGTCATCAAATTATTTAGATCACATGGTACATACATAGTTTTGCTCTTAGAATTTCCTGTTTGTCTCGGCTGGACACACTGGTAGACAGTAACTACCCATGAGAACTACCATGGGTCTCTCAACATTATAAATTCAACAGATGATTTGGCAACAACAGAGTGTTGGTAACCACTGTTCTACACCTCCAGGGACTAACTGTAACACCACTGAGAAGGGCAGTTATCCTTGCTGCGGTCCTCAATGAAGGAGGTATGAGCGAGAGCAGAGCCAAGGGAAACAGGTCCACCATACTCCAAATGCCGCCCAAGAGATGCCTCCATGAAGATCAGGAAGAAGTGATAAGCCTGAAGCTGTGCCACACTGATGTCACTCAATGGTGGCTGCCGGTTTGTATGTTTATGAGGACGCCCATGTTAGTATTCAGCGTTTATGCCAATTTTCTAATGACTTGGGAGCCCTGCATTCTTACTTTATTTTGTTAAAAGTATTCAGCTGAGGATAACCCCTTACAAAATAAATAATGTATTTTCACTTCTTAAGTAGGGGTGAGATTTTAGCAAGAAAGTACTCTTCTCAGGAGCACTTTTATTTCCTCAAATGTTGTATCTTTCCAATAATTGCAGGGGAAAACAAGTAATCAAGTAATAAGCATATTTTTGCTTTAGTATTTTTTCCTAATACTACTAAGATTCTTTGGACCATTTGTACATAAAGGACCAGAGAGGAAATGGCTGTCGTTCATCCCAAAGCCTGAAGTGTGGTCAGGACCACATGTCGTTTGGAAATGAAAAGGTGTAATGGGATGTGTGTAGCCCCTTCACCTGTTCTGTTCTTCAGAGGTGGAAAACATGCTTTTCTTCTCATTCGTATCAATCTGCAGTGTAGACTTGAGAGCCTGCGCTCTGGTTCCTTTGGTTCCTTACAGTCTTTATTGTGTGTGCTGGGCTGTGCTTTTATATAATGAACGATGTTTTAAAGATTAAGACTCTGGACAATGTGCCATATCTTACTCATCGTGACAGCCCCGGAAGCAGGGTAATTGGGAGTGGGGAGTCAGAAAGGGCTGAGTGAGTTTTGCCCACGGATGTGACTTCCTATGGATAAATGAGCATGAAAAAGCAGAAACACCTGTTCAAAATATAGTCGAAATACTGTTGTCAAACTACCAAGCTTAAATTTACACTGTGTAATATCTGTGACTGACCCACTGTCTAACTGCTTGCAAATGGTTTCTCCTCCAAGCAGAAGTAGGTAATGAGAATTTTATTCCAGCAAGTCTCTATTTCAAACAGAATTCTGTAGGAGGTGCCCGTCTCTTTATACATTATTAAATCTCTCACTGAGGGATTTTTCCCCTGAAATCTGACCTAAGGTTTTCATTGGAAACTATTGAATTCTGAGTTGATTTGGAGTGCCTAGCAACTTAGATGAGCTGCATCAGTTTGAGTTAGATTTTGTGTTCCCTGTACTAAAGTGTGTTTCCAGTGTCTGCCAAAAAAATCTGGGACCTTCCGTCCTCTGCCAGCCCCACCTCACTGTGCCGTGGCAATGCTTTGTTCAGCAGCAGGAAATGGGTGCCCTGTTTCCAGCGGAAATGAGCTCTGAGTAGGAAGCCCTGTCTTCCCTACTTCCATGATTCCTGCCAGCAGATACACGAACCTGAAGAAGCTAGTCATTTGTCTTCGCTCCGTCTCGTCCTTCTGAGTCCCAGTTTACACCTGCTCTACAGGGAATATGCTGTCAGTTCCCTAAATGCGGTCAGATAACTAAATAGGATCTTAATAAATAGGGGAAACAGATGGAGGCTAGAAGGTTTGCAAAGTTAAAAGAATGGTGTGCTTAATAGACGAAATGCTTAATAGCGGTAATAGCTGCCAAGTCAGTGCATAACTCACTAATATGCATGGACTGTAGCAGCACGAGAGTGACTGCTTTCCATCTCAAGGACTTTCCTAAAAATTCAAGGTTGCGAGAACCTAACCTAGAGAATAATTACTTGTCCAGACGTGATAACAGACTCTGGCAGAACAAAAATGACAGCTTGATTCACAGACAAATACAAGTCGGTCTTGGATGTCTGGCTTCCATTTTTCTGAGGAGAGATAGATGTCTTTAAAAAGCCTCAGCAGTGAACATCCTGTCAGTTTAAAAGGTCAGACGCTGAAGTGTATCAGAAGAGATGATGCAGCGCGCACCATTGAGAGAAAAGAAATTGATTTCATTACCCTCGTTCATCTGCTATGGATTAATTCAGTTCCCAATATTGTGGCAATTAAGGTGCTTTTGTATGCTGCCCTGACCTAGCTGAGGAACCAGGTAATAAACAGCAATACCAGGGAGGAGGGAAACTATGGCTGAGTTCAAAACCCTTAGAAACAAATGCCGTTTGGAACAGAGTTTGAGGTTTATGCGTTCAACTGCAACTGACAGAGAAAAAGAGCGCAAATAAAAAGCAACCCCCAGAAACCGTTCCCTGTATGTCAGAAAGTGAATTTGCATCTTGAGTAGGCAGTGAGCCACACCAGGGCTTGAAAACAGTCCTGTAGGAGACATTTTGCTATTCATAGGGGACAGTACAGAAGTGACTGAGGGGGTAGAACAATGCTGGAAGGCTGGTACCTTCCCATGTCAGAGGGCTGGTTTTCTGCCAGTCCAAACTTCTCAGTAGTTTAAGTGCCACATCTCGAAAGAGAATACAGCATATCCTCCTAAACCAGCTCCTTCTGATTTTCTTTTTGCTCCATCACTTCAGCTTAAAACCTTCATCATCATGTTAATCTGCTCACCTAGGACCCCTTAAATTACTTGCCAGTATATTCATTCTGCTTCAAGTGAATTCACAATGTTTTCTTTCTCTCTTCCTTTCTTTCCACTCCCGCTTACACAGTCCTCACAGAAGCCCTTCTTACTCCTCACTTGGACAACTGTAATAGCTTTCTAACTGTCCCCTCACCTACCCTTTCCAAACACTAGTGCTGTCTACTCACAACTGACATATTAATCCTGCTAAAGGCTTTCTTTAATCATGTCAACTCCTTGCTCTAAAGTGTCAGATGGCTTCCCAGTGACTACTAAATTAATACTAAGTTTTCACCCTAGCATTCAAGGCTCCGAGGGTAAGCCTTAGCTGCTCATTTGTGCCTATCTCGTTAGTCTTCCATGTCCCTTATGCTCTGGTCAGTCTAGACTGTGACTCAGTCCTAAGCCACATTTCCTGAGTAGCTCCATTTGTGTTTCTGCTCATTCTTTTCTTTCTTCTTGGGATATCCTGTTCCTTTACTTTAGCTCAGAATCCAACCCATTCTCCAAGGTCAGTCATGAAACGCTTCATAGAGCACTCCCTGACTTTCCTCTACTGAACATAATTTATCTGTTATTTATACCTCTCCTATGGCACAGACCATAACCCCATGGAACAGTTGAAAGATTGCAAGGACTTAGAATAAGAAGATCTATTCTACTTTTGTCTCCTATGAATTAGGGCAAGACATGTAACCTTTTAAAAATCTCAGTTCAGACAGTCAGATTCAAAAAATATGTATTAAGTAATCAACCCTATGCTTGGAATGTGTCAATGAACAAAACAAATACCTTACATTCTGGGAGGAGGAGACAACCCCACAGACATTTCAAAATGTACAAAGTAAGTAAATAACTGGTATGGCATGTTGTAAGATGATCATTAGTGTTATTTTTAAAAAGTAGAAAAGAACACAGAAGATGGGAGAGGCAGAGGCAGGTTGAAATTCTAACTTGGGTTATCAGGGTAGGCCTTATTACAAAAATCATACTGAAGGGAAGTCTTAAAGGAGGTAAAGGAGTTTACCACATGTCTATCTGGGCAAAATGCAATCCCAGCAAAGAAAACAGCCTGTGCAAAAATTAGGAGTGGCTGGAGTGGAATGAGTAAGGAAGAGACTCAAGAGGGAAAAATTTAAAGAGATAATGAGAACAGAGAAGAGACTTGAAGGGCCTTGTAGTCCATTGCAAGACTTTTTGTTTTATACTCTGTGTGAAATGGGAGCCACTTCAGGTTTCTGGCCCATCCAAGTAATCTGATGTGCATTTTAGAAGGGTCACTCTGATTTCTCTGTCGTGACTGTGGTGGACAAAGTGGAAGCAAGACCAGTCAGGAGTGTATATATGAATATGGCAAGACATGATGATGGTTTAAGTGAGAACAGTAACAATGGAAGTAAGGAGAAGTAAACAAAATCTGGATGTATTTTCAAGGTTTCCTTATGGACTGAATGTGATATGGAATAAAGAGAGGAGTCAAGAATGATTCCAAGATTTCTGGCAAAATGGCACAATGGAGTCACCATCACCTGAGATGGGGAAGACTGGGTAAAGCAGTTTGGAGAGGAAGGCAAACATCAGGGATTCACTTCTGAACCTACTTGGACTTTGAGATTTCGTTTAAGCATCCAAGCTAAAAAAAAAAAAAAATGTAGGCAGTTGGAGGTATACAGCTGTAAAATGGGAATAGTAAATCTTACAATATTCAACAAACAGAGTTGACCTAAAGATGAAATATGATGAGATTATGCATGCAAATTTTGTGTTACTTACATATGCTATCCTGTGTTTCCTTTCTATTATTATTTAGTGTTTTTGTATGTAATTTATGTCTGATATGTATTCTGAATCTTCTTGAAGCCAAAGCTATGATCATTTTATTTTTCATTCATTTTGAAAAAAACATGTGTTGTTTGTCTCTTTTTATAAAAAGTACAACTTCACTGGAGACAATAGTGACAGATGTTATCCAAACTTACTGTGGTGATCATTTTTTAATATATACAAATATCAAATCAGTAACTTCTATACCTGAAGCTAATATATTATGTCAGTTATACCTCAATAGAAAAATGAAAATGTAGAAAATAGCAATAATCATAAAAAAGCAAGTTAAAAATAACTACCTGTCATCACATCACTCAAAGATAAAAACTGATAATATTTTGGTATATCTTTGAACTTTACTTGATTATTTCTTGGTGGTTTCTTACTTTGGGTGTATTCCTCCCTCATAATATTTGTTAATATTATAATCTTTTGCACTAACATTTTAAAAACTATTTACTCTATTGAATTAAATATATATATTTCAGGTTTTCAAAGGATAGACCTGTTTAAAAGAGACATACAGAAATGCATACTTTCCTGATTTCTTTACAACTTCTTCTGTTTCGTTGGTTAGTTAAACCAAAACTTAAATCTAAGATTTTCAAGTCACAATCTTTCTTGACATCATATCTTCAATACTGAAAAAAAAATGGATGTTTTTTCCCCAAAACCTATGCTAAAGATTTCTTAGTAATTGCTACATACACACTGATGTCAGCTGTGTGATTGTTTTTGTTATGAATTTTTAATCTCACTCCTGACTCTATTTTATGTTTCAATTCTTATTTTTCTTTGTTCCTGTACTACCTAATTGCATTTTTTGTGCCTTTTAAAGTTTGAAAAAATCTTTTTTTGGATGAAGTGTCAACCAGCCAACCAACAATTATAATTATACCATGGAAGCACAAGCTAGATATGAATGACTGTTAATGGTCTCTAGCTCCCAGATGAGAAGGAAAGAATATGTATGCACAGAATGATGACTTTAAGTACTCTTTTAGTTCTAGATTTCATAGGCTTCAGAAATGATGTAATTTTGTTTTCTTAGATTTGTATTTCTTAGACTGGCTCATTATGGAAAAAAAAAAACATATTCCACAGTTATTTTCTAGTGGGAAAGGTAAAAATAATGATTAATTAAGCATTGCTATAAAAGCCAACACCTATGTTGCCTAAGCTGCAATGTATATATTTATTGTCATTATTAATATGATTATATTTGTATCCTGGACAGTCATTTGGCTCAGCATTAGTTTTTTGTTTTGGAGGAGAGAAAGGTTTATTGCAGGGCCAAACAAGGAGAAGGGGGCAACTACAGTATTAACAGTTTAAGATGAAAGTGTCTCCAACCTTTTATCCAATTTCTGTCTTCTGGCAGAAATCCTATTCATAGTACTAAATTATAATACAGGGATTATTATATGTAGTATTATATATTATACTATATTATATATACTATATAAAGTATAGTAAATTTATATTATAATAAAATATAGGCAGACAGGTAATTTACTCCTAGTAGTTTGGGTATCCAAATATTTAATACTTCAATAAAAGCAAGTGTTGCATTAGTGAAAAAAATAATCTCCAATCCTCCTGGGTTCTTTCTCTTCAGATATAAATAACTAATATTTATGAGGAAAATAATTAATAGATATGAACATCTGTACAAAATATCATATATGCTTTGAAGGGAAATGAAGTCTAAGCCTAGGGTAGCAATGGATAAGAAATAGACAAAGGAAATATGCATACACAACACAAACATCATCTCAGAGCATTAGGGAAACTTTAATATAAATGTGGGTCCATAATTATTAGAATCAACTCTATCTCTATGGTCTTACACTACCCATCTTTTTTGTAGAGAAAATGGTCTTGATAAAGCAGCAAAATATAATAAAAATTATCCTGTGATGAATACTGTCATACTGGGTTTTGCATTACTTTAAAATGAGGAGTAAAATAAAGGTTAAAAAGTGATATTTGGGAAAACAAAGTCATGAGAAGTTCATTTTTAAAGAGCAGGGCAACCAGATTAAGGATAAAGTGACAGCGTTATTATTGTTAAGATTATTACAACAGTTGCTGTATGTCTTGACTCACTGTTTTCCTTCATACTGAAGCAGCATTCTTTTCGAACACTACAAACGGTACAGTCAGCAGACAAAGAGACAACAGTGCCTGAATCTAAATCACTGGCGCTGAACTCAGGGAGACCACTCATGGAGCAGACAATTCATCCTGTTTCTAGTTGGATAAATTACCTGGGGTCCACACAAGGAAAAAAATTAAAAGATACAATGAATGGCATATCCTGCAATACATGGTCTGGCAAACAGAGTTCTGAGTGTCAGTAGCTTCATCCTTGCAAAAAGCAACAACAGTAATGCGCTCCATGTCTAAGGGGTTCCAGCTATTAATTTGGGTGACAGCTCCGTTTTGCCAGTATGGACAGTCTACATCAAGCAGGACTGCTGGTGAACAATTTCCTTAGCATTCTTGAGGCAGGTAGAAAAGAATCTCTCTAACCTGCTACCATCCTTGCCTGTTATCCAAGATCTCTTTCTATCAAGTTTGATTCTGATCCCCCGTCACAACTTGTAGAAACATTTCAGAGTGGTCTAAATATGCTTAACTGTATCTTCAACTTGGATTCGAAAGGAAAGTTACTTAAAGAACAATGTCTATGACTTCAGGGGCATACATAGAAGTAGAAATAAATGGCCTTTCCAGTAGATTAAATGCCAAAACGAAATTGAAGTATTTCATATGCTGGAGAAAAATGTAATTTATAACATATGTGCCACAGATTGTGGTGAAAGTTCTGGTAATAATAAGTCAAAGCCACTGTTGATTTAAATGACATATTGTTTCCTTTTTTGTTGAGGTTTCATATTTTTCATTTACTGAATTTAATCTTTTTTATATATATATAAGGAACAGATGAATCATAGTTCTACAATGGCCAAAAGTCTTTTTAAAAAGATTTTAATCTTATATGTCTGCTGCCAAATGCAATCATGTTTTAAAGCAAGTACTAGGTATGCCTTCTCTTCACTCAAGAATAGAATGATAAAAATCCTTGTACTCCAAAGTGCACTCTGAAAAATGGGCAGTCTATGTGGTAGACCTGGATGCATTCAACAGGATCTGCATTCCAGCAGATGCACTGGTCTTGTGCAAGGTTCATAAATGTGCCTACCTACTACCTCCCAGAAGAACTGTCAGAAGTAGGCTTCCTGGAAAGACTCCTTATTTCATAGAGAGTAGGTGAGTATTAGGATGAGTATTTCAGGAAACTGGAAGAATTCAGGCTGCCACGCACTTGATTGGAAATAAGTGGCTGAACACATCCGTTCCCCCTACCACTAAAATGATGACAATAAAATTATACAAGAAATTAATAAATCGACAACATTTATGGCAGTAAGAAAGACTGCCTGAAATGTCTAGGACAGTTTGAACATGGTCTAGAAACTGGAAAGCGACCCAAAATCCATATGGCAAAAAATCATCACACAGCATAGGGCTGGTTCCTTGTTGTTTAGTTGCTCAGTCATTTCTTGACTCCTCTGTGACTGCATGTATTGTAGCCCACCAGGCTCCTCTAGCCATGGGATTTCCCAGGCAGGAATACTGGTGTGGGTTGCCATTGACTTCTCCGGGGGATCTTCCTGACCCGGGGAGTGAGCCTGCATCTCTTAGGTGTCCTGCACTGGCTGGCGATGTCTTTACCACTGAGCCACCAGGGAGCCTAGGAAGCCTTAATTAGGGTATGAAAAGGAAAGAAAGGAAAAAGCAGAGTAAACATGCTGTCAGCAATACCCTAGCCTGGTGATAGCAAGAAAAAGAATTTGGAAGAATGCAGCAGGGATACACAGCATGTTTTAAACATGTTAGTATGGGAGCTTTGGAGTGCTGTGAGGGTAGTGTGAAGGCAGGAGCTACAACCTGCGGCTTTCCTGACATAGCAGTGCTCTCGTTCTGGAGAGCTGCGCTGCCCACTGACCTTCAGGAAGCCTGAGTGGGGAAGCTGTGATACAGTCCAGACTAGTGACCATTCACTTGTCCTCTCCATCTCTTGAACAATGACCTCTACCTCTTCTTCACAACCCCCTTGCTATCAAATTGTAAACCAGGATAGAATAATTGCTAAAAGGACCAAGTCCAGAGTCACTGTCTCCAGATTTAATCTAAATTTTGCCAAGTTAGTAGCTGTGCAATGCTACATGATTATTTAACCTCTCTTTACTTCAATGTCCTTTCCTAGAAAATGGATTTATATTAGTATCTACTATTAGGGTTGTTGCATTTTATAAACTAGTATATGTACTCAGCACATAACCACTGTTATGTTTGTTTTTTTATTATTATAATAGAAATATTATTAATTTGAAAGGAAGAGTTGAGAAACTTGGTGTGAGGAAAATATGAACACAGATGAGAAATGATGAAATAAAAGAGATTAAAGAAGAAGAGAGAATTGAGAATGTTAAAAGATGTGGAAAATAAGTTCATCTATGTAGTCAGACTTCCAATAGCAAATGGGAGTGAGAAAATTATCAAAGAAAGAAAATTTCCCTAAGTTTAATATCTGTTATTAAATTAAAAGAGATTCCCGGGTACAAAGAAATAAAATGTTAAAAAGAAACACAAACTGTCTTATAAAATTTCAGAAGTATAAGAATCAAGAGGAAAAAAATTCTAAAACTTTAGAAGAAAAATATAGCTTACCTAAACATGAATGAAAATTAAACTTGCTTGAGGCTTCTCATAAGCAACATTGGAAGCTAGAGGTCAGTGATGCATTGCCTTCAAAGTTTTTCAGGAAAATGAAAGAAAATACTATGTCCAGCTAAATATCAATCAAGCATAGCAATAAATATACATACATACACACACACGCATATATATATGTCACACAACTCAGACATACTTTTTGAAGATAAGCTTAGGCAAAAAAAAAAAAAAGGAATTGAAAAAAAAAGCAAGGTATAAGAGATGAAGAATTGGGGAATAAACCTAGATTGTCATGAAAGGATATTATGAACTGACAGTTTATTAGTAGAAGTTACAAGTAACAGAAAGTGCTAACTCAACTGGTTTAAACAATAAGAAAATTTGTTATTTCAAAAATGAGAACATTATGAGTTAGTGAACCTCCAAGGGTGATTAATTCATTGGTTCAATTTTGTCACCAAGAATCCAATTTCTTTTCAATTTTCTCCTTTGCCACCCTCTGAAAATTTCCCTGCTAGGATCACAGGATGGCCAGGGCAGCTCAGATGTCACATTTAGATAAGAGCAAGTCCAGCAGGGGAAGGAGAGAGAGAGAAAAGGGAGTCTCTTCCTCTATGTTCACCCCCTTCTCTCCACTTTTAATCAGTAGATAAAATATTCCAGAAGCCTCTAACATATTCACTTTTATTTATCACTGGCCAGAATAGAGTATTTGTATATCCCTAAACCAATCATTAGCAAGGAGAATAAGATTATCATGATTGTTTAAGAGAAAACAGAAAGTTTCCTGAGTGTATGCAGCAGGTCCAAGTTCATCAAACTGTGTGCAATAAATATGTGCAGTATTTTTGCATCAATAATATCTTAATCTGTTACTTTAAAAAATTTTATGTAGTTGATTTTTTTTGAATTTTTTTTATTTTAAAAAATTTTTTGGTTGTGTTGGTTTTTCATTGCTATGCATGGGCTTTCTCTAGTTGTGACAACTGGGCACTACTCTTCATTGTGGTGTGCAGGCGTCTCGTTGTAGTGACTTGTCTTGTTGTGGAACAGGTTCTAGGGCACAAGGGTTTCAGTGGCCACAGCATATGGTCTCGGTAGTTGTTGTGCCTGGGCTTAGTTGCCCCATAGCAAGTGGAATCTTTGTGGACCAGGGATGGAACCTGTGTCCCCTGCATTGGCAGGTGGACTCCTAACCACTGGACCACCAGGGACGTCCCTGCTACTTTAAAAAAAAAAAAAAAAAAGACAACAAACATGACCTTTGCTTCAAGGATAGAAGTTAGACTAAGAATCAGGATTTACAATTGAAATTGGTGCAGATGCAAATTTACAAATTCAGCTGGTACATGTTAGCCCAGTGAATAATATTCTTGACAGTAAAATTGATACCTTTACATGGGTTTTCTGATTCAGATGATCATGATTAATGATGAAGAGAGGAAGACATATGCCTTTTCTGGAGAGAATAAGAAGAGAGCTAGGGAGATAAAAATTCTAAGAAGAAGGGGGAAAAAACCTGTGTAAGGTCATGTTTCAGATATGAAACATGATAAAATATGATCTGAATCTAAACATGGGAAATGTCTGACTCAATGTGCTTAATGAGAGACCCAACCCCACTGGTTAGGTAATTTAGAAAAGACTGACAAATAGCTGAGTTAATTATTTTGATTTATCAGTTCTCCATGATGTATTTTTTTGGTACTCTGAACATCATTCATCTTTTTTATAGGATGTTTTGTTTACTTATTAATCAATTTCTTTTCTTTTCTAAAATCATCATGAAAGTAAATGTAAGTTTTGAAAACTATTCTTTAAAATCAAAAAGAGCTTTCAAATTGTTTGATATTTACATCATATAAGCACTGTCTTCAGATTCCTTTGAGATAACTGACTCAGTTTTATTCCCTGGAACCTTAAACAATTAAAGAAATCCACAGTTTAAACAAAAATGAACTCAAACTATGATCATAACTTTAAGAAAAAACTTTTAAGAGTTAATATCTATTGTGTTGAAGAAACAAAGTTCAGACATCTTTTTCAAACTTACTACAGGTTTTTTGCTATAACTAAACTTAATAAAATTAAAAACATTTTATTTTTGTGAAATTAAAAAAAAAATTCAGTTCATTGGCAAGCACACGTCTGCATACCTGTGGTGTAACTTATCAAAATTGGGCCCCTCAACTATCTTAATAAAGCTGCTCTTCTTTTTCAGCTGTGATTTTCCATCTGTGTGTGTGGGTTTGACTTATCGTGATCTTAGGTATTGAAGGGGATGGTCTATAGAAGCCAAAGATGACTGGTTGATTTCATGGATCCAAGCAAATGAGACATTACTAGTTTCTGCCCTCTTGATAACTTAACACCTACCCCAACATGTACAAAAACACACAAACCCAGCAGAGGAAAGCCCCTCCTGCACTAACCAGGTTTTAAAGGATTAGTTAGATATCCTTTAGATAGATAGGCTAGGAAATAAAGTTAGAGAGTAGGTTGCCTCTAGAAAAACGTAAGTTCAAAGGTTTTGTCAGTGAGTGAATACAGTGAGTTAAAAGGAAACACGTAGGTATATGAGTATTAAAATAAATAAGAGCTACATAAACTAAAAACACTTCTATCTCATGCAAACTTTATGAAATAATCCATGTAAAATTGCTTTAGAAATTGCAGAAGGATACTGTTAATGTTAATTATCATATTTCAAATATAGCTAGATTTTCAGATCATTTAATGTATGAGAATGAACATATTTCTTAATTTATCTTGAAATCACTTATTTAAAACTACATTCCACAAAGTTGAATTAATGTACTTTTTTTTTACATCTTTTTAGATAAATGGGTTATAATCAATTTCAGTCCCTGTTAAACATAATAACAATTAGACCTTTTTGCTGCAGGGAAAGCTTGATCTTTTTTTTCCTCTTTTCCCCTTAATTCTTTGCAGAGAAATACCTGAAATATTTCTCAGTCATGTCCTTTCCTACTCATTTCATTAATCTTCCTTCTAGAGCACATCACACCTAAACTAACTGCCTCCCAGTGTCCCAACTTGATCTCCTCTCCATCAGTTCTTTGATTCATCTTTTCATGGCTAGTCAAAAAGCAAATCTGATTATATCACTGCAACTGTTTTGCAGAACCAGTGTGGTAAGAAGGAAATTGTAAACAGAGGTGTCAGAATTTGAATGAAGAAGGCAAAATTATTATTATTTATAGATGAATTGGAAAATATCAGTGGGCTTTGACCAGTCAGTGCCTTCCTGAATGGAAGCCATATTCAGTTTCTTATTTCAATTATTCCATTTCTGAAGGTATCCTAATGACTGTTATAGGGTAATTGCCTTTCATTTTCCTTTTTCTTCCAAAGATAATCCCCATGTTTTTACTTTCCACAAAAAGGTGGGTAAAGTGATAACTGTAATGAGAATTACTATTAAGCATTTAAATAGATAGAATCTTTAGTTAGTTGTACATAGAAGTAGGAAAAGCAAGTCAAAGTAACAGTATTATAAAGAGAGGAACAGAGAGGAGAGTACAAAGAGAGGAACAGAGCACTGTTTGTCCTGAGGTTTTCTTTCAAAATTGTTTCTATGTAGTTGGTATATAATTATTTTTTAATTAGCATTGTTCATACCACAGATAACCTGCTTTCTTTTAAATTTATAAGCATGCCATTGCTTCATGGGAATAGCAGAGCATTTCTCTGGCATTTTTAATTGTTTATCTCTAAATCTAATTTATTCTCCAATCTTATGAACTGGCTAGCTACCTTCTCAGATAGCCTTAGCTAAGGCATAATAGGAAATAAAACAGCCAATATTCCTTAGAGAGCTGAACACAACCTGTAGGGCATCACCAGTAATGATCATGACTAAAGTTTAATGTATGTGTATGTATATTTATAAATATACTTTTATTTAGTGTACCCTCTACTAGTCAGAGTTATCCAGAGAAACAGAATCAACAGGATGGAGATATCTATATCTATATCTATATCTATATCTATATCTATATCTATATCTATTTCTTACTTTACTCCTCATCCCCTGGTGGAAGAACTTCCTCTTTGATGTTAAAATTTCTAAGTTGTTAACACCAAGAATCATAGTCTTCGGAGCAAAAATATTTTGAGGATCATATGTTGTTATAGGGCCTCTGGTGGCTCAGACAGTTAAGAATCTGCCTTTAATGCAGGATACTTGGGTTTGATCCCGGGGTCGGAGTGATCTCCTGGAGAAGGAAACGGAAACCTACTCCAGTATTCTTGCCTGGAGAATTCCAAGGACAGAAGAGCCTGGCAGGCTATAGTCCATAGGGTCGCAAAGAGTCGAACAAGACTGAACAACTAACACCTCCACTTCATGGATTGTTATGTTAATCAGTGACAGTAACTCTGTTAAAGATGTTAACATTTCACTCGTGTGCCCCTCAAATTCTCTCAGCTCCATGTCTTTCTCAAGTCACCTCAGTGATGACCAGGCCCGTACGGGCTTTGAGAAGCTCTGTGCATGGTGCAGCCTGGGTCTGTCATGTCCCCCTGGTTTCCTGCTCCAGAGCCTCTCTGATTCTGTGTCACAAACAGTGCAGGAGCCTCCTCAGCAGTCAAGCATGTGCGACCAGAAGCTTATGAGCCACCTTTGTCCATGTTGGGGTCAGGGCTAGGAAATGTTTTCCCCAAAAGGAACACTCTAATTTGCTCTTCATAAGATGCAAGTCTTAGTACCATTTGCCCAGTGTGGTGGTGAACTGGAAAATACAAACTTGTATCAGCTGTGACATTCATTCCAGTTCATTCCTTCTATTTAACCTCCTCCTCTCAAGTACACTTACCAAACAGCCTATATACAGCTTTCTCCACAAGCTGTGCTTTTAAGGATACCCAAGTTCACATAAATTACTTATATTCTCATACCTTGGTCTTTGGAACTCTGTGTCTTGACTGTAGGTATAAGTGTATTGGTTTCTGGTTCAGAGTATATATCACTTTGTAAGATGTTACCTCAGCCTCAAAAGTTGTCTGCAGCTGACAGTCAAATATACTTTAATAAAACAACCTACTGGTATATGCCACTGGCTGTTTTTGGGTCAAGTAGCATGTGATAAGACTAAAAATTATGACAATAAGCCTTTTATTGCCTTAATTATGTTTTAAGCATAAGTCTAAGTAATCACCAGTGCTATGTGAGACACTATTGTGTGGTATAGGGTATTCAGTAATTCCGTGGATGGTTGTTGAAAGAAACATGGTAGGTGGGGAAAGAAAAGCTCAAACCAATAATAGCTATGAGAGAGGCAGTTTCAAGGTAGGTTGATAAGAAGTCCCGGGTCCCCAAGGAGGAGAGAGGGGTCTGGGGCTTTTGAAGAGGAGATAGGGGTTTGGAATTCTCAAGGAGAAGAAAAGGACAGACATTTTTTTTTTTAAGCCTAGAAGTAATGATTGTACAACGAAACAACTTGTCTTGCTCAAGGATACATTTTCCCTAAAACTCTGTACCTATAATTATATAACAACAATGTGTCCTGCTTGAGGACATGTTTCGCCTTCTTGAGAACCTTCTGACTAATCCTGTCATCTTAAAATGTATATTGTTGGGTCTGGTGAGACCTTTACAACCTTGAGACATTCTTTTGATTTATTGTAATAACCAATTAAAAAAGTATATAGCTTCCTTGCTAATGCTAGCCAGGGGAGCACTCTCTGCCCCCTTCTGATGTCTGTGTCAGAAGCTTTCTCTGTCCATTTTCATTGTAATAAAACTTCTGCCACAGGAGAGCCCCGAGTGGTCAAGCCTGGTCTCTGGTCTCGAAGCTAAATCTTTTTCTTCAGAGATCACGAATCCGACATCGTTCACCATAAGCTATCAGCTATCTGTTCTAATATGGAAAAATTGAAGTTCCTTTCATGGTTAAATAAATCACATGGAATCAGCCAGACATCCGGCATCTAGATGCCCATCAAGAGTTAGGGTTGGTGCTGTTGATAAATGGAAAATCACCAATAGCAGCAGCTTGATTGACCTAATGGAAATTTCCTAAAGGAAATCCATATTATTGAACTCATGCCAAGCCTTCATTCTTCCCAGAATCAACACTTCAAACCTTTCCTCTCTTTCTGTTGTGGAGTACCAACTTATGGTACCAAATTTTATATAGGTCTTATTTTCAAGCCACAAGAGCTGTCAGAGCTCCTGACTCAAAGTCAGAAGCTTGTTAATCTAGATCAATTACTTACTCCCAGGGTGGATGAGAGCCTAGGAAAGAAGTGTCTGCTACTTTCAGCTTCTATAGTGGAAGCAGTATCACTGGTTTGGGAATTCCCCAAACATGAAAGCATTCTCAGATGTTCACAAGCCAAAACAAGATGACAAGTTTCCACTGCTAGGATTTCCAGTTTTTTGTCACTGATATGGCTGTCATTTTTGGTTAAAATGCAATAACTTTTTTCAAAAAGAAGAATCCTGCCTCAGGTTGTTTAAAGTCAAGAAACCTGCAGCTACACCCCAGTGTGAAGGTAACATGTAATAAAGAATAGGATTACCTTTCCTAACTACATCATCATCATTCATAAGTTTTTATTGACTGCCTCCCTTGCCAGTCACTGTGTTAAGGACAAGAGCACAGGAAGACAGACATGGCCACTGTGCTAGAGGACCTTACGGTCTACTAGGAGGGGAGCTCACAATTGATTAATTATATTTGTGGTGATTTCTCTGAAGGATAAATATAAGACACTATGAAAGGAAGTAATGAGAAAACATGGCTTGTCTTGCTGGGTCATGGCATGATCCTTGAGGAACTATATTTACAATGAATCCTGTGAAAATAGAAAAAATGCATCAACACTGAGAAGGTATGTTTGTGCCAGAGTCACATAATCCCTGACTATTATCCTCTGGTAGCTGAAGAATTTCCTGTTCCTTCATGTTTTAATAAAGGATATGTAAAGGTATTTATTGATTTTCAGGCTGGACTGAATTTAACTACATTGTAAAAAAAAATAAGCATAAAACAAAACACATTTTATGCTAAAGGAATCACCCATATGCAGTGATATTTCCCTTGTCACAGCATTTCTATGGAAATGGATAGCTCTAGCTTATTGGAGAGGAGATTTTGTCATCTGATGTCGTGTCAGTGCTTTCATCAATGAGAGCCTAATGTACCATCCAAATCATTGCTTTGCGGCAAATAGAAAGTTAAAGTTGTGCTGATATTTTACTCCCTCTGCACTTTCCATTTTGGCAGCCTGGCTTTCTGGCTGGTTACTTTAATCATTTTAAGTGCTTGAACTAAGAACCCATTTAACACTTTCCATTAATAAAGAAAAATGTGGTCCAGGAATAACCAACCTAGAATCTTGGAGGTCATAAAATTTAACCTCCATCCAATTCAGGGAACTCTGCATCACTTGTCTGACAGGTGGTTACTCAGGATCAACTTAAAACCTTCCTGTGATGGAGAGTTCTGTAACTTCACAAGGAAGGGTCCAAATGTGTTGAACTAGCAGAATCAGTCCTAGAATCTGGACATCACACATCTGCATCTTTCAGGACAGGTTCAGATATAGGTGACAGAGCATCCCAGTCCAATGAATAGTAGCCTAAACACACCAACACTTCTTTTAATTTTACGTAAAAAAATGCCTGAAAGATGGCAATGGAGGGCTATTATGGAAATTCTACAAAGTCGTCAGGGACTCCGGATCTTAGGCCACTTTCAGTTGAGGCTGCCAAACCTAGGCCTTTATCCACATGGACCCAGATGGCTCTTTGAGTTCTGGTTATCAGGTTTCATTTCCAACTGGCATGGAGGGTGAAGGGACCATCCTTTAAGAAAGGTTCCAGAAAGCAGGAACAAAATTCTTCTATACGTATCTCACTGGCCAGAATACAGTCGCATGAAATACCTGATGCAGAGGATACTGAGAAATGTAGTCTTTAAACAGCCGTATGTGCAGAAAACAGTTGTAGATCCTACTACTAAGGAAGATGGGGAAGGTGAGATTTAGAGTAGAATAGGTGTTGACAGATAGACCTTTACTGCAAAAGGCTAGATAGTAAATGCTTTCAGCTTTGCAGGCTCCATGATCTCAGATGCAAATGCTCAACTCTGCTGTTGTAGTGCAAAAGCAGTCATAGCCAATACACAAACAAATAAATGTAGTTGTGTCCCAATAAAACTTTATTTGCAAAAGCAAGCAGCAGCCAGATTTAACCCAATTGCTGACTTATACCTTGAGTAGACAAATAGATTCCCTGGGAATTCCCACTCCCTTTCCGGATCCCCAGGCTGGGAGCCTGATGTGGGGCCTAGAACCTTCCCAACAGTGCAAGATCTCCTTTGATATTATTCTCCAGTTTGTGGGCTGCCCACCGAGCAGTTATAGGGTTTGGTTCTATGATTGCACCCCTCCTACTGTCTCCCTGCAGCTTCTCCTTTGTCCTTGGATGTGAGGTATCTTTTCTTGGTAGGCGCTAGTGTCTTCCTGTTGATGGGTGTTCAACAGCTAGTTGCGATTTTAGTGCTCTCACAGAAGATGGGCACATTTCTTCTACTCTGCCATCTTGAGCCAATCTTGAGCAGGCAAACAGAAAGATGTACCACATTGATTCATGTATCTGAAGATAGCACTTTGTTGATAGCCTTTGTTATATTGTTGGGTCACATTAATGTGTTAGCAACTAGATCCTTGGTTCCATTTTATATGAAATGCTAATTAAGCAATGGTGTAATTTTTTTAAAACCTTATATTTGTCTTTGATACACTAGGTCTTTTCTGCTGCCATTGGTGAATTTATTATGCCTTCAGCATCTTTCAAATTGCCAGTGAGAGTGTTGAATAGAATACTGATAGGCATGTTACAGGGATTTTTCTCCACAATTGAACTCATAGATGGACCAAAACACTTTGGAAAGTACTATATCTGTGGTTGGGGGGCTTCCCAGGGTTCTGCTAGTGGTAAAGAACCTGCCTGCTAGTGCAGGAGACACAGGAGACCCAGGTTCAATCCCTGGGTCAGGAAGATTCCCTTGAGGAGAGCATGGCAACCCACTCAAGTATTCTTGCCTGGGAAATCCCATGGACAGAGGAGCATGGCAGACTATGGTCTATAGGGTCGCAAAGAGTTGGACACGACTGAAGCAACTTAGTACGTATATCTGTGATTCTCAACACTTAATGCTCACAAAAATCACATGAAAATCTTATCAGAGGTCTGCCTCCCAGAGATTCTAGTATTAAGTGGGACTTGACATCTTTGGTTAAAAGGCTCACCAGGTAATTCTCACCAGGTGCATCCAGGATTAAGCACCACTACTCTGGTCTATGGGGCATTCTTCTAACTTCCTATGCTTATAGGTAGACCAGGCAATAGAAAGCTCAGCGAGCAGCTCAGGCTCTGGTCCTGAAGATTCCTGCAAAAAGGTGAGGGAGGAAGATGTGTGGAAAGCATGGGAGTAAGGGAGAAGAATTCAATCAATATTCAGAAGTAGTTTGGATGTAATGTAGACACCTGTGGCTCTGTCCTGCCTAAATAAATGAAAATAAAACGCCCTTTAAAAATTGTATTTCATCTAAGCTTACCAAATTGAAGGCCTAAGATCACTGTCTTTCTGCCCAAGGCTCTCTTCAGTGTGCCATTATCTTTAACTATCATATGGAAAGTCATTTTTGCAGACTGTCATTCATTTATTTATTCTAGTATCTTACTGAGTGTTTTCCTTGGATAGTTTGATGTGCTAGATGAGCAAAAACTTTTCTTTTTATTATGTTCCATAGAGGGAGAGAAAAATAAATAAACAAGATAACATTTTATTCCTCCAGCCCCCAGGGTGCAGATGTTCTGCCTGAAATATATTTAATCCTTAAAATTCCAAAAAGAGAAAGATGATAGTCATCTGTGTTACTGATGAGGAAACTGCCGTGCGCACTGTAATCTAACGGAGTCCATCCCTACCCTTTCTCTACATACTTCCTTGACATCCGGAGCTATGGCTATGCAGTTTTGTCAGTGGAGTGTGACAGAAGCAGTTGACAATCAGCACCAAAGCAGGTGGTTTCTAGATGCTAGTCACTGTTCTGTGTATTGAGAAGCAACCAGGCATTCATTTCTGCCTTCTAGCATTTATGACGAAGTTTAGATGAGATTCTCTTTCTCTCACACACGAAAACTGAATCATAGCAGAACAGGAATGCTAAGTGATAAATAAGGTCAGCTAATAAAGAATGTAAAATGTCTGTCCCTGCTGTACAATGCAATCTTCCTTAAAAGCAAATCTCATAATGTTCCTTAAATGTTTAAAGTCCTTCAACTGCTTTCAATTTATTCGAGGGTGGCCCACACACTAGGTTTAGAGTAGGAAACCCCTTTGGATCTCATCTGTCTTTACTGTTGCCATTCCATACCCCATCCAACCTTGTGTTCCTCCGGCCTCATCCAGTCCACACATTACCTTTTCCAAGAAACCGTCTCCGGTGACATAAATGGCCACTCTTCCTCGTTGGAGTGCACTCATGGAGTCTTGGTCATGTGCCTCTCATAGCTCTCATAACACTGAATTAAGCATTTCCTATTATTTATGCACTCTCCTTCTCTGTGCAATTTGGTCAACTTAAATTCTTCCAGGAGACATTTTTAGTAGACACGGTAGGCTGCCCACTCAATACTCATTAACTCAGTCTTCCTTGTCAACACAAACTAGCATTATCTAAGTATTCAGCTTTCAGGGAAAGTGTATTCTCATTTCAGGAGTCAATCCTAGATTAGAATATTGGTTTACTGCCAGTAATTGGTTTAGGGATGGAAAAGTGACATAATTCTGGCCAACAAGACATGAAAGACTGTCAACTGGGTGGCAAAAAACTCCTGAAGAGATTTCTTTTCTTTTGAAAAGTGGCACAGAGAAACAGACTCTTTCTTTGGACTTCATTATAGCTGGAATTTCTGTAAGAAAATATGGCAACAAAAATATATTAAGAAGCTGGATTTTCTCAGTCTTCATTAATTGGGTGAATAACAAACTCTAGAGCCACCCTGCCTAGGAACATCTTGTAACCTGCAGCTGAAAGTATCTGAAATGATGCAAAATTTCCTGTTTCATTTCTTCTATTTTGTTCTGTATAAGCAAGTGAAAGAGCTCAAAATGATTGACTCCCCAGTTAATCACCAGTCCTATGTTTTTCAAACACTAAATATCAGAGATTTAATATTATTTAAGGAGATGTTAAAGTCAGCAATGTCATTTGTTCCAGTTGCTAGTTTTTAAGATTAAACAATGGAAAATACATTTTAAAAAAAAAATTTAAAATGGAGAAACTGGAGAACCTCCGAATACTTTTGAGATGAGGATTTCCAGCAGTTAACAAAGCCCAAATAAAATGAGGTGGCTGATGACTTAACTGTCTAGTAGATCTCTCATCCAATTTAATGTGAGTGCCATCAAGATAATTTTTAGTGGTATAATTTGTTTTTAATAATATATTAATTTTAACTTATATCCACAGCGAGCATTTGGGTAGATCAAAGAGAAATAAGGGATGACAGTGCTAAAGTACAAGTTGATGGGAAGTAGAAAAACAATACTAACTACAGATGTGCTTCTGGAGTTCTATGCAAGATCCAGTTCCATATGTTACATTTATCTGTTCTAAATTCTGCTCAGTATCAAAAGATGCCTCTAGTACTGTGGAAATTAAACAGATAAATTCTAGTGATGATTATATCTAATTTGGCTTTTCATTTGGAGGGAATAAAAACTCTCCCCACCCGCAATCTGTTACTTGAAGAGAAGAGCTTATAAATCACAGTTTAAAACCTTCATTTTTTTTTTGTTTCATCATTTTTAAAGAGTGGAAATAATAAGCCCCTTGATTTTTGAAGTGTAAGATGTAGAATGCTAAGCAAATTCATGAAAAGCTTTGAAAACTTTTATGTTGTATATGTTTAATGGCCTCTCTTATTAAAGTATAGACAGCTTTTTGGTCATTTTTTAAATGTTTAATTTAGATCTAATTTTAGACTTAAAGAAAATTTGCAAAAGCAAAGTAGTAGACGACTACCCAGGATGCCCTTTACCCATCCTCTTACACTTATCTAACCATAGAATAATTATCAAAGGTAAGAAATTAACACTGACACAGTACTATAAATTAAACTAGAGACTTTAGTCACATTCCACCAATTTTCCATAAATGTCCTTTTTTTGTTCCAGGATCCAATCCAAGATCTCACATTTAATTTAGTTGCCATGTGTCCTTGGTCTCTTCTAATTTGTGACGATTCATCAGGCTTTTCTTGTCTTTCCTGACCTGGTGTTTTCTCTTTATTAGATTGAATCTCTGTAATATTGGGAAGGATAACAGGTACTTTGTACCTCTCAGGAGTAGATGATATCAATATATATTTCCAGTAACATTAACTTTGATCACTTAGATAAGGTGGGGTCTGCCAGATTTTTTCACTGTAAAATTACTATTTACAGTAATTACTATTGTTCCATTTATAGTTAATAAGTATTATGGAGAGATACAGCTTCACAGGTAGCTCAGCTGGTAAAGAATCCACCTGCAATGTGGGAGACCTGGGCTTGAGTCCTGGGTTGGGAAAAACCCAGAGAAGGGAAAGTCTACCCACTCCAGTAGGGAGAGATACACTTCATAATTAACAAATATTTGGGGTAAAGTAGTTATTGTGTTTCTGTATAAATTCTCACTCACTGTATTAAGGAGCCATTTGGTGGATCTTTCTTGCAGCAGTTATTACTGTGGTATCCCTAACTCCCCATGTATTTATGTATTCAGCTTTCTTGGTATATCTCTTTGGATTCATGTACACCTATGTTATGCTTTGGGGTTATATAGCAATATTCATTGTTATTACTATTTTTACTTCTGTAAAACATTTTTCTAGGATCTTGCACACTTCAAAACAAAATAGAAAGTTGTACCATGTCAGAGAACCTGAATATCCATAGCAATATGATTATAATTTAATATTCACTGAGTACCAGTAATAAGCTACATTTTCTTTTCTTTAACTCTTTATTTTATATTGGAGAATAGTTCATTATGGATAAAGAAATGACAGCCCACTCCAGTATTCCTGTCTGGGAAATCCCATGGCAGAGATGCTCAACAGGTTAGTCCAATGGGTCGCAAAGAGTCGGACACAGCTTGAGCTACTAAACCACAAAATAGTTGATTAACAATGTTGTGTTAGTTTCGGGTGTACAGAAAAGTGATTCGGTTATACATATATATGTATTTAATTTTTTTCAAATTCTTTTCACATCGTGTTATTAAATTATATTGCACAGAGTTCTCTGTGCTATACAGTAGGTACTGGTTGGTGATCCATTTTAAATTTAGCAGTGTGTACATGTCAATCCAAACTCTCTAACAATCCGTCCCTCACCCCCCTGGCAATACTCTTATTATTTATTTGTTTAAGTTGCATCTAGTTGGGCCAATCATGAGTTCATGTTGAGACCTCTGACTTCAGTCTAAAATCAACTACTTGATTCATTTGGGCCTCCCCTTTTTGCCTATCTACAACTTCTTTTTCCTAGGATAAGAACCTTTGCTCTCATTATCAAGGCATATTACTTGCTTAATATATGTATAGTTTAAGAACTGATAAACCATACTTCTGGGAGAAAAATATTTACCAAATAAAATGTGAAGGTAGTATAAAATTATTTCTATCTATAGCCTTATAGAATCTAATCAAATCACTTTTTATCAAACATACTTACCTGAATTCATTTCTTTCCCATCCTCTTTATTCATTTGTAACTCAGGATTTTCTTCTAGACTGTTTTCTTGGAGTTTGATGATTTTACATATTAACTCTAGGTATATAGTTCACTTTAAGTTAGTTTTCATATAGGTTGAAATTTTTGTATTGCATACAAATGTCAAATTTTTCCCACTATAGCTTTTGAAGAGACTGGTCTTTCTCCATTGAATTGCATTTGCGCTTTTGACAAAAATCAATAACTATAATTTACTATATTTGTGTTTATCTATTTGTTTCATTGACCTACAGGCATTTAAAAAGTTCTTTTTAGTGAATGCATTTGAGTCAGTTTTAATAAGGTGAATGAACATAGAGCATATTATATAAAGTGAAACAAGTCAGAAGAAGAAAAAAAATATATCACATATTTGCTCATGTATATGGAATCTAAAAGGATGGTACTAATGAACCTAACTGCAGGGCAGTAATGAAGATGCAGACATAGAGAACAGACTTATAGACACAGCAGGGGAAGGAGAGGGTGGGAAGAATGGCGAATGTAGCAAGGAAACATATACACTACCATATGTAAAACATATAGCCAGTGGAAATTTGTTGTGTGACTCAGGGAGCTCAAAACCAGTGCTCTGTGACAACCTAGAGGCATGAGGTGGAGTGGGAGGTGGAAGGGAGATTCAAGAGGGAGGGGGCATATGTATACCAATGGCTGATTCATGTTGATATATGGCAGAAACCAACACAATATTGTAAGGCAATTATCCTGCAATTAAAAAAATAATAAATGTCAATAAAATTTAGAATGACAGGAAAAACCCTTTTATCAATGTATTATATGGACAGAAAAAAACCCTTTTTATCAATGTATTATATCTTCAATATACAAATTCAGCA
The DNA here is from genome assembly GCA_007570785.1 of Antilocapra americana. Lineage (NCBI taxonomy): Eukaryota > Metazoa > Chordata > Mammalia > Artiodactyla > Antilocapridae > Antilocapra > Antilocapra americana. The sequence goes on along the minus strand of ML661900.1, from coordinate 7,383,359 downwards.
CACACATTGTTGGATGTATAGATAACACTTGGGGTATTTTATTTAAATTAGTTTTTAAAAGTTTGAATTCCAGGCATTCATGGCTGATCTATAGAATAATATTGATTTTTGTATATCAGTCTTGTGTCCTGAAATCTTGTTTACACACTTGCTTGTTTGAGCACATTTTTATAAGTTCTTTGGAATTCTTTACATAATTCATCTGTGAATAAAGACAGTGTCTAGTCTTTATTAGACAGTGTCTAGTCTTCCTTCCTTTTCTTTCTTCTTACTGTGTTTTTTTTACTGGGTAGAACTTCCCAGTAGAACGTTGAATTGGAGCATTGAGAAAGTATTTCCTGTCTTGTTTCCAGTTGGAGATGGTGCCTTCAGTCTTTCACTATTCATTCTGATGTTATCTGTAACTGCCTTACAGGTATCATTTCAGTTCAGTTCAGTCACTCAGTTGTGTCCAACTCTTTGTGACCCCAGGAAACACAGCATGGCAGGGCTCCTTGTCCACCACCAACTCCCAGAGTCCACCCAAATCCATGTCTGTTGAGTCAGTGATGCCATCCAACCATCTCGTCCTCTGTCATCTTCTTCTCCTCCTGCCCTCAGTCTTTCCCAGCATCAGGGTCTTTTCCAATGAGTCAGCTCTTCACATCAGGTGGCCAAAGTATTGGAGTTTCAGCTTCAACATCAGTCCTTCCAGTGAACACCCAGGACTGATCTCCTTTAGGATGGACTGGTTGGATCTCCTTACAGGTATACTTTATCATATTAAGAAAAGTCCCTTCTATTCCTAGTTTTCTTTGAGTTTTTATCATGAGTTTTGATGTTGAATCTTATCAAATACTCTGTGTCTTCTGAAGATGATAATAAGTTTTCTTTAACAAATAATTTTCACTCTTATGTTTGTTATTTTCTTCCTCCTTTGGATTTACTCTGCTCTCCTTTTGTTTATTTCTTGAGATAGAAGCTTAGACTATTAATTTGAAACCTTTGTTTTTTTCCAATATAAAAATCTAGAGAAGTGACAACATCAAGATGGTGACATAGGCCATTCCTAACCTCAGTCCCCTTCACACAAAGACCGCTTGTCAACTAGTCATAGACCAGACACCACTGAAAAAATCCCAGAACCCAAAGATGAGGCTGACATACCTCCCAGACAACACAGACCAAAGTAGGCTATGTTAGAAGGGTAAGAGAAACCACCTCCCCCAGGCTGTCACACCATTGCTCCAAGGGGGCTCCTCCAAGCCACAGTTTCTCCAGTGGGAAAAAAGGAGCCCAAGGTGGACACTCAGCTTCCTTAGTGTTGTAGGACCGGAGAAGGCAATGGCAACCCACTCCAGTGTTCTTGCCTGGAGAATCCCAGGGATGGCGGAGCCTGGTGGGCTGCCGTCTATGGGGTCGCACAGAGTTGGACACGACTGAAGTGACTTAGCAGCAGCAGCAGCAACAGTGTTTGTTGTAGGACACTTCCCAGGAGGCTTATTTGGGTCTCACATCCTGGGAACCACTGGAGGAACCTGCAGAGCTTGGCTACTGGGGATCAGAGAGAGACTTAGAACAGAAGCAGAGGTTACCGTTATCAGAGCTTGGGTCTTTGCTGACTGTATCTCTGCTTGCAGTGGTGCCTGAGCAGAGATCCCAGCCAGCAGCTCTACTCATCTGCAGAGTCAAGTCAGTGACCCCATCTGGCCCAGAAGCTCAGTTGTCAGTTCTACTTGATTTAGATCCCTAGCCAGTAGGCCATATCAGCCATGGAACCCATTCTAGGTCCCTAATCAGTCAGGTGGGCAAATTTGTAGTCCTTTTCCAATGCTGAGCATAGCTTCCAGTCCTGCCCTAGCAGGAAGCATGGTCTAGCAGCCATGGAGCACATCTGAAGGCCTGTGTGTCCAGAAGCCAAGTCAGCAACCCTGTTAACTATTGAACATAGCCTCTGGCACCACATAACCAGAGAATCTGAACAGTGACCCCGAGTAGCCTTGGAGTCCAGCCTATGGTACCTCTCGGCTCTGGAACCTAGTCTGAAACTCCATCCTGCATCAGAGCTTAGCAAGTGATACTGCTAGGCTCAGCCTCAGAGGCTTGGGACTCTGAATAGCCTGTGGCCTCACCTGACCAAGGAGACTAGACAGCAGCCCAGCCTGACAATGAGGCAGTCTCCAGTCTCATCCACTCTGGGAGTGGGCCATTGACCTGGCCATTGACTTCACCCAACAGAAGAGCATGGAATATATATATTACATATTATATTATATATGTAATTATATAATATATCCATATTATATATATAATCATTATGTTGTACACTTTAAAGATACACAGTGTTATATGCCAATTATATATTGCTTAAAGCTCAAGTGAGAAGAATTTATTGCTATCAATTTCTATCTAAGCACTGCTACATTGCATCCGTCAAATTTTGAAATGTGGTACTTTTATTTTCATCGAGGTCAAACATTTTTAAATTGCCATTGCAATTTCCTCAGTAACATATGGGGGCATTAGAAGTATGTTGTTTGTTTTCAAAAACATTCAGGGATTTTTCAGATAGTTTTTTGCTATTTATATTTCTAGTTTGACTCTGTTATAATCAAGCATATACTTGGCATTTTTTTCCAGTATTGTAAGTTTGTGGATGTTTGTTTTACAGCCACAATATGGTCTATCTTGGAGACTGTTCCCAGTGCTCTAGTGAAAATATATATTCTGCTACCATTCAGTAGAGTTTTCTACAAATGTGAATTAGGTCTAATTGTTCTTTATAACTTCTGTATCTTTACTCCCTTTCTGTATACTTTATCTGCCATATTTTCTTGAAAGCCAGATGTCTTATGTAGTCCCTGGAGATTGACGTAAATAGTTTATGCCTAGAAATAAGCATGCCTTCCTCTCTGATAGGACCTTAGTGTGCAGATTTGAGTGTATTGCCTTTAGGAGTTGGTCTGGGTTGAAGGTCTTATATTGCTATAGTTCTCCCTAGAGCACCACAGGCATCAGATTCCTATAGTGACTGTGTTTGCAGGCCAAGAAGCTGATTTGACAGCAGTATCTACTTTACCTTTTTGGTCTTTCCTTTCAACTATTCCAAGACAGGATCTCTTTTAGGTCCATCAGTGGTATCTGGCTGTTACCTGCTCCTGCAAGCTCATCAGTGGGGTAGAGGGAAGGGTGAGCCATGGTACGGAGGGAGTGGAGAGTATTTTCTGCTGTTCTGATTAAGCCCCACTCTTAGGCAGGCACCTGTCCCTGATGCCATTTTAGTTCTTTTCCCCAATCCCACCACTTAGTCCTGGGCCCTCCATATATTCCTGTCCCTCATGAATGATAGAGATATTTGTCTCCCTGTTGCTTTTCCCAGAGTCCATGAATTTTCAGCTAGGTCCTAAGGGTAAAAATGTTTGTTGACCTTCATGCCACAAATTAGGGCTTTCTTTATAGGGAAGATAAGGGAAATTGTCTAGGTGGAGTCTTAAAATACCTATCCTGCGTAAGCTGCTGTTCTCCCTGTTACCTCCACCACCACAACAAAGTCTTTTTAAGGGCCCTTCCCTCATTATTCTGTGAAAGCATGATGAGGTTAATGGAGAAGAAACCTGAGTGTCCTTCACACTCTCCTGCCAGCCACATTCACCCCTTGCCACCTTGTGATCTACTCCAACTGAACTGATGCCGGGGCCTCTACTCCATGTAAGGAATCATTCACATCTCTCTGCTCCCTTAGCTGCCTGTGTCCACTTGGATTTGGGACCAGGGTATTGCCTGTGCCTCCTTTCTCCAGTTGATTTGAAAAAAAGGCATAAATTTGCACTTTTTCCGGATCTTTAATTATTCATTTATTTTTTTAAATTGTCAGGGTGAGAGAGATGCTCTCACATCCTTGAGCAGAAACCAGAGCCATTTAGGAAGATTTTAAGAGGCAGTCTGGGTGAAAGCAGGAACTATGGATCTTATCTTAAAGCTGCAACTGTATAGCACTTTATTTATGAGGACGGAATTGTCTGAAATCAAAGAATGGGGAGAAGGGGAAGCAGCTTGTAGGAAGCCAAATGTGAACTAATGACTCCCTCCCACCTGTGCCATCGCCTACACAGTTGGGTCATTGAGCCCAAGCCACTTACAAGTCAAAGCGCTCTTGGCCTCCTCACTCTGGATGTCTTTGTTTCTCTCTCACCCCCCTTTTGCCATTTCTGTCTCTGTTGTTATCTCTTTATCTGTCTTTCTCTCCACCATACCCCAAAGTAAAATAGCTAAAACAGAGCTGCACCCCTTTGTCTTGTCAAAGAGTGAACTTTCCAAACAATGGGAGCAAAAAAAAAAAAAAAAAAAAGGAAATTCTGTCCCTGTCATGCCTTGGAGGTATGGTTGACAATTTCTGGATTTGTTTTTGTTTTTAACTTTCAGTCATGAGCCACCTTGTCTCCACTTAGCAATCTACACAAGAGCGGTTGTCTAGTTCTCCTTCCCACCCTTTCTCCACTGCAATTCTGCCAGATGATTCTGTGCAAAAGTGATCACATCACTTCAAAAAATTCTAAGGAAGCTCATGACTGTATATATAACTGTGAAAAGGTTTGTAAGTCAAAAATTACTGTAGACGGTAGAGTCTGCCTGCAGTGGAGGAGATTACGAGTCGATCCCTCGGTTGGGAAGATCCCCTGAAGAAGGGAATGGCAACCCACTCCAGTGTTCTTGCCTGGAGAATTCCATGGACAGAGGAGACTGGTGGGTTGCAGTCATGGGGTCACATAAAGTTGGACATGAGTGAGTGACTAACACACACACGGACTTGTATAGGCTGGAGGAAAATGTGTAGGTTGTCTCCTAGTTTTGACTTCTGCTCACTTGTCCGGACCCTTTTTGCAGTAGTATGATAATGTTAGACCTGACTTTTATCTGCACTGCAAGTGTTTCCCCACTGACCTTGCACGGCTGTGCACATGGCGTACTGTTTCCTCTTTGCTCTGTGATGGTTTCTCTTTCCCATGCTCTGCATTCGTAGGTCCATAATTGCCCATTCACAGGTCCATATGCTCCTGTCCATAATTGCCCAGGCCTCCAGGAAGCTAAGTCAAGTTCAGAGGCATTGCCTCTTGTAGTCTAGGAAAAGAGTTTGGACATCAGTGTCTGCCACATGATGCACCCACATGAAGGGAATAAATGTGAGACTGAATAAAAGAACAAGCTGACAAACTAGCCGGAGTCCCAGCCATAAAAGACTTCTCATAGAGAAGTAACTTGAGCTAAGTTTTGAAGGATGTTTATACCTAAGATTGGTAAAGAGGTGAAGTGAATGCCCTAAAAAAATCCATAAATCATCCCTCTATACCAACACTCCCTTTGCTGCCTTGCCAAGATTAACATCGTGTCAGTACATTGCTGGCAGCCAGTGTCACCATCATTTTTCCTCCTCTGATCTCTACCTTGTTTCTTAGATACTTTTGTTTTGCTTATGTTGATAATTCAATACTGCAGCTTCCTCTGTGTTTCCAGTCTGCAGTCATAGAGCTCATTTTTGGTCTTGCATCAGCAGCCCATTCACTGATGAATGCCTGAGACCTTTCAAATCCTTCATACCTGTTATGATTTACTATCTTGGATGTGTGATACTTGCTCTTAAATTTTGTGAAAACTTTATTTTTTCAGCCTTTCTCACTTCATCCAAACCATCTGTTTCTTCCAAGATTCTACCTTGGATGCTTCAGTGCTGACTAACCAGCACCCTGGTATCATGGACTCTTCAGTAAACTGGCTAAAGAAGGTTATCCCAGGAGTACCCCAATTGCTGGATCATTTCTATCATCTCCTTTGCATCAGCACCCTGGCTGATACTACATATATATATATATGTATATGTACTATCATATATAATATAATATAATATATATAATATTATAATATATAATATATATAATATTATAATATATAATATATTATAATATATAATATATTATAATATATAATATATATCATATCGTATCATATCATATATACACATATATGGGTTTCCCTGGTAGCTCAGACAGTAGAGAAACTGCCTGCCAATGCAGGAGAGTTCAATCCTTGAGTCAGGAAGATTCCCTGGAGAAGGGAAGGGCACCCCACTCCAGTGTTCTTGCCTGGAGAACTCCATGGAGAGAGGAGCCTGGTGGGCTGTAGTTCTTGAGTCACAAAGAGTCAGACACGACCATGTACGCATGCACTCACTGAGAACGCTGACTTTGGTTTATACATACAAGGGTAACCCCACTGTGGCATGGGGGAAAACTTCATAAGGTTTGTCTCCCTAACTTTCAAAAATTATGTCTTATGTGATTGTTGGGATCTTTTTACAATGTATGCATTATCAAATCATCGTGTACACTTTAAACATATTATAAGTTTATTTGTCAATTACACCTCAATAAAACTGAAAAAATATCTGCTTTTTTTTTCACTTTTAAAAACATCTCTGACTTATCTCCAGCAAAGTGAAAGGTAGGGTTCTCATGTTTAAATTTGTCACAAAAATTTACGTAGGCTTTAAATTTGAGCTTGAAGAGTATACTTTGAAAAATTAAATGTGTAATTTCACAGCATCCAGCAACAAGATATAAAGTATTTCCATCACCTGTCTCAGAAATTTCACTCCTCCCCCTTCTCATCAGTCTTGCCCCTAAAGTCACCAGTATATTTATTTTTATCACCATAGTTTGGCTTTGCTGTTCTCAAGTGTCATAAAAGTGGAAACATACTGTGTTTACTTTTAGGCTTGGCTTTTTTTGCTCACTGTAACCTTTTAGGGATTGTTTAATGCATCAATTACATGCTCTTTTTAAAAAAATTATAACAGTTTTCCATTATAATAACTTACTACTATTGGTTTATCCACTCCTTCAATGATGAGCATCAGAGCTGTTTCTAGCTTTGAGCGAGAATAAAACAGCACTGAATAAAGCTGTCTTGTGCAAGTGTGTCGTGAGCACATATTTTCATCTGTTTTAGATAATACTTGTGGTAGGCAGAGTAACGGCCTCTCATATATCTACATCCCCAGATCCAGTGAACAAGTTAAGTTGCACGGTGAGGGAAATTCTGGTAGCAGATGGAAGTAATGTTACTAATCATTAGCTGACCTAAAGGGAGCAGGGCTTCCCAGGTGGCTCACTGGTAAAGAATCTGCCTGCCAATGGAGAAGATGCAGGAGACCTCGGTTTGATTCTTGGGTCAGGAAGATTCCCCTGGAGGAGGAAATGGCAACCCACCTCCAGTATTGTTGCCTGGAGAATTCCATGGACAGAGGAATCTGGCAGGCTCCAGTCCATGGGGTTGCAGAGTCAGACACGACTGAGCATTGGGATGCGCAAGGGAGCATGCGCTGGATATCCAGGTGTGCCCAATAATAATCACCAGCCTCCTTATATAAGGTAGAGAAACGCCAGAGAGTCAGTGCCAGAGAGATGTGGTGAGGGGACGAAGGGACTGGATGTTGCTGGCTTTGAAGGTAGAAAGAAGCTGTAAAGCCAAGAAATGTGGGCTATCTCTAGAAGAAGGAAAAGGCACGAAAGTGAATTTTCTCCTTGAGCCTCTAGAAAGAACTGGAGCCCTGGCATCACCTTGATTTTAGCCCAGTGAGACCCATTTTGGACTTCTGAATTCCAGAATGGTAAGATAATAACTTTGTTTTGACTTTAGCCACTAAGTCAAGTTTGTAATAGTTACTAAGTTTGTAATAGTTCCAACAACAAGAAAGTTATATCAGTGAATGAAATGCTGAGTCATGGTAGGCCTAATGTTAACTTCCTAAGAAACTACTGGATTTTTTCAAACTTACTAATTTACGTTCTCTCCCATCAACAATACATAAGAATTTAGTTGCTCTAAAACCTTGCTGACATTTAGTGTTGTTCATTTTTTAATTTGAGCCTTTTTGTTACGAGTAAATTATTATCACATTGTAGTATTGATTTGATGACTAATGATATTGGGCACATTTTTTTCATGTACTTGTCCATTTCTATGTCTTCTGGGAAATACCTGTTCGCGACCTTGACCTGTTTGTAATTGTGTTGTTTGCTTATTATTTGTAGGAGTTTTTAGTATATTCTAGAGAGAAAATCTTTATCACATACCAGTATTGTTGGTACATTGCTCCCACCTGTGTCTTGTCTTAACACTTTCTTTAGGGCATTGTTGATGAGCAGATATTTTAAAATTTGAATCAAACCTATCTTGTTAGTTGAATATTCAGTTTTTTGTTGCATGGCTAAAAATTGTCTACCCCATGGTCATAATATTACTATGTCATGTATGGTAGAACTTTTATAGTTTTAGCTTTCAGTTTTTGTATGTGACATGAAGTGGGAATCACTGTTTTCCTTACTTTCATTGCAAACTGTTGAAATGATTTTCTTTTCCGCATTAAACTGCAGTGGCGTCATTAGACCATGTAAGTATTTATCTCTGCATGTTCTGTTTGCTTGCATTGATCTATTTGTCTATTTGTATTTCAATGCTGCACTGGTTATTGTCACTTAATAGTAATGCTTAAAATTAAGTAGTGTTAATTACTTAATTTAGGTTCCAAACTTTTCTCTGTTTTCAATGATTGCTTCATCTATTCTAGATCTTTTGACTTTAAGTTTTAGAATCAGGTTGTCAGCATCTATGCTATGTCTGTTTTTTTTCTTCAATTACCTTGAATCTCTATGTTTGGAAAGAATGGGAATCTTAAAAATACTGAATTTTCAATTCGTGAATATAGCATGTTTCTTCTTTAATTCGGTCTTTACATTTTCTCTTAAAGATTTATAATTTTTAATATAGAAGACTTAAATATGCCTTTCATTAAATTTATTCCTAAGTATTTTGTGGGGTTGTTTGGTGCTGTTAAATTGTGTGGCTTATTAATGTCTTCCAGTTCTTTGTTGGTGTTGAAATGAATTGATTTCTGTCTGTTGACCTTGTATTCTAGGATCTTTCTTACTCATTAGTCCTAGTGTCTTTCTGGGTTTCATAGGATTTTCTACGTACATTATGATGTAACTATGTCATCTATGCATAGACAAATTTATTTTTTCTTTTCCAGTCTTTATACCATTCATTTTTCTGTGCCATATTACACTAGGTAGGGGATTTAGTACAGCTTTGGATAGAATGTTATAAGTGAATATCTACACCTTGTTTTTGATAGTAAGGAAAAAGTAGAGTATATGTCAGTTTCAACTATCATGTTAAAGGATGGTTTTTCACAGATGTCATTTATAATTGAAGTGCTTTTCTATGCTTAGTTTAAGAATTTGTCATGAATGAGTGTTAAATGTTATCTGCTTGTTCTTTTGCTTCAATTAAGGTAATTATGATTTTTATTCTCTGCCAATGTGACTTTTCTCTTTTTAATCTTGTCACAACCTTTCAACCCGGGGATAAACTCCATTTGATTCTTTTTATATAATGCTAGATTCCATTTGCTAATATTTGGTTAAGAATTTTTATTAGTAGGTTCATAAGAAATATTGGTCTGTAATTTTATTTTTATTTTAATGTCTTTGTTTAAGCTGGTTTTAAAGTTATGCTGGTTTCATGAAAAGACATAGAAAATACTGTCACACTTTATTTTCCTAAATGATTTATGTAAAATATTAATCATTATTAAATATCAGAATTCATCAGTGAAGTTATCTAGACATAATGTTTTCTTTGTGGAAAAATATTTACCTATGAATTACATTTCTTTAATAGCTGAAAAGCATTCAGGTTTTCTATATTTATCAGTTTTAGAAAGTCTTTTTTTCTAGAAGTTTTGTCTTTTTCATCTAAGTTGTTGAATTTATTTGTGCTAAATGGTACATCGTAATATTCCTTTCATTGAGTATGATGTGCTTGCATGCTGTTTTTTATACTGGGTTTACTTAGGGTTTATTGAAACTCTTGGATCTTTGTGGTACTATTTTCCACCAAACTTTGGGATTTCAATAGTTTACTCAGTATTTTTGTCTGATGCATTCTTGATAATTTTTCCTTCCTGGTACTTTGTATTTACATTTGCACAATATCATCTCACGGTAATTGAGATTTTGCTGATATCTTAAATATTTTTCTTTCCTTTCAGTTTGAATAATATTATTGATCCTTTCTTAACATAGTGTCTAATCTCTTGTCTAATATCATCTAATTTGTTAGATAGGTAATTTAAACCATCCAGAATGCTTTTATTTGATATCAGTTTATTTTTAACTCTAGAATTTCCACTTCTTTTTAGTTTCTATTTCTTTGAGATTTCTCCACCTTTTCATTTAAATCTTGAATGTGTTTATATTAGCTGTTTTAAAATCTATATCTGCTATCACTTATATCTATTTTTAAAATTATTTTTCTCCTTGACTATGAACAACATTTTCCTACTTTTGTCTCATAACTCTCCATTGTATATGGTATTTTGTGGAGAGTTTCATGTGGGTTATCTTCATTTTAGTCCTGTTAAGTTTTGTTTTATCTGACAACTGACTGATCGATTATTTTGATCGTTTAAACTTGGCTTTGTGCTTTGTAGGAAGCGTTGATTTCAGGACTTTTTTTTCCCAATTAGATCTAGGGTATTTCCTTTCCTCTAGGTCATGATTTTTGCAGAATCTCGATTGGATGTCTAGATTGCTCAGTGAGGTCTCTCTACTCTAGCTGGTCCAAATTCTGACCTGCTTTAGTCCTGTACAGTGTCTGCTTTTGGCCTCCTCAAAGTCACTGTCTGCCAGGCCTCATGGACAATGCCCTGTTCAGCCAAGGACAGGAAGTGAACCCTCACGCAGACTTGCAGGGTGCCGCCCTATACAGGATACAAGAATACTTCCCTTTCCATCCTGTGCTCCTCCAGTTGCAGCTGCCTTAGCCACTTCAGACGAAATCTACCACTCTTCCCCTGAGGTTTCTGCTCTCTCCTGGACTTGCCTCTTTACTAAAAACCTGTGGGTAAGTGTCTCATATAGACATTTGAGGATGATAAGCCTACCTCATGGGCTTAAGAGGGCTGCTCAGTTTCCAATGCTTGAAAGTCATTCTCTTACTTTTTCCTGTTTTTATGATTATTTAAACAGGGGAGTAAGTTCAAAACAAGTTACTTACAGTTCCTGGAAGCCACAGTTCTCTAACATACCTTTTGAGTTCCTTCTATGCATAAAATAGTGTATACATTATTTATGGGGCATAAATAAATAAATAATAAGTTTTCTTCCATCTGAGAGATAAGGGTCCATATAAAACTACAGTATGAGATGAGTGACTTCTTTCTGTTCCTGGAATGCACCAAGACATTTTCCACCTAAGAACTTAGCAAGTCCCTGTGCAAATACTTCACTCTACCCTTTTATTCATCTATTAGATCTCAGCTGAAATGTCACTTCCTCGGGAAGTCTTCTCTGACTTTTTCCTCTGTATTATTTTCTTTAACCTAATTCTTTCTCATGATAGCCTGTAGTTTTCCAATACAACTCTTACCACAATTTCTCCTTATACATACCTGTGATTATTTCTGTATTTCATAAATGTAAGACTAAGTAAATTTTTTCACTACTATATCTCTAGATCTTTCACAGTATTAAAGTAATAATATAATAATATTAAAATAAGAGTATAAGATATTTCTTTAATGGAAAATGAAGGAATTAGAAATATCACAATCAGCATAGAAAATACTTATATTCTCTCTGACATTCATTTCCTACTGGGTAGATCAGAAAGGGTCTTAAGAGATGAAATCTTAAGAGATAGAATAGAGATGGGAAAGGGGGCTTTCTAGACAGGCTGGCATGGGTTTAGAACATAAAAGTCATAATTCATGGGTTTAGAACATAAAACTCATAATGCAAAAGTCATAATTCTCTAGACCTGTTTTTCTAGAGAATTAATTAGAATGGATTCATTAGGATGACAAAAAGAAATAAGACTTGGAAGGCAAATGAGTTTAGAGTCCTAATTTTACCACCTTCATAATAAAAACCAATGTGTAAAGCATAAATCTCTGCATATTACCAAGTGTATATTTATTTTAAAGATAATTTATGTTTAAAAAGCTAGTATTACATAGAAGTTTCTGTGAATAATTTCATAAGAAGACATTGACTGAAAAAACTGATACCCATGAATTTTAGTGCCTCAGTTTGAAATGCAGTTTTGTTGAGAAGGATACCCAGAAATAAGCTGCTCTGTATCAGACCCAATAAAGCATAAACTTTTCTACTTATGATTCATAGCCATGTTAGTATTAAATAAACCATAGGACATGTGAAGTGACTTGGAGATGGGATCCTTAAGAGTGTGGGATATAATACAGTTCTGGAAACCTACTTGTAATTCACCTGTTACACCTGTAGGAGAATGCTTGGAACCGCAAGTGAATGCTTATGAGGGTTCCATGAAAACAGAGTGTAGCTGGGGTGGGTACTAGGAAAAGGAATCCAGATGCCATCCCCATCTGAGACTTTTGGTATATGCATGCTTCAGTTACTTCCCCTATTTACAGTTAAGCACTAACATATAAATGCGTGGCCTACCTATTGCCTCATGCTGTTAATTCTTGGAATAGCTGCCATTGAGGCTTTCTGCAAGGCAGTCAAAGCCACCTCCAGCAACCAGTTAGTCTCTTCCTATTACCCCAGTCCTTCTAGTGAAACCCACTCAGTCACAGGGATCATGATCAACCCCATTAACAGGATGTCCCTGGTCCTTCTTGATCCACTTAACAGAGCGCATATGATTTTCCTCATCTTTACTTCAAGTGTTGTCCTATACCTTGAAAAGCAGAGTGACTCTATAAGTTATGTGGTCGGTGTGAGCAATTCTCCACCCAACTGGTCAGTAACTAACCTCTCTGCAAGAGGATTTCATCTCTCCTGACAACACCACAGTGTGGAAAGGAGGAGCTGTGACTAAGGACTCACTCACCCTGTGGCATTAGCTGAATTTGCATTTTCAGCTTGCTAAGTTCCAGTCTTCTTAGCTCGCAAAAGCTGAGCTGATTTAGACAGGTCCTTCTTTCCAACCAGCTAAGTGCTACTTGTCTTCTCTCGATTCAAAGCCATTTCATTGGGAGGCCTCCCCCAAGACTCCAAACCAGATCCAGTTCCCCTGCTGTATCTGTCTTTTTGTCACACTGCTAGCATCTTGACAGCAGAAAGTGGTAGCATTTCACAGTTAAGAGTATGGCCTTCTTGGGAGCCCAACTGCCTGCCTTTCAACCCTAACTCAAGTTATATTAGCAGGTAACATGTTTTTAACTTCTCTGTGTCTCAGTTGCTTCGTATTTAAGATGGAGATAATGCGTCTATCTCATAGGGCTGTTTTCAAGGTGACTTAATGTAAGTTTATATGTAAAGCACTTAAAAAGTGGGCATTATCTGTCAATTATTGTCATAACGTTTGATGATTCATTTATTTTCACTTGGCTCATTAAACACTCAATTTAGTAAATGCCTGCTATGTGGCAAGCTCACTGTCAGATATATATATATATATATATATATATATATAATATATATCAGTGAACAAAATCTCTGCCTTAAAGACTTCTGTTCTAGTGTTCTAGATGAAAACACAAATAATAACTTTGAAGATTATATAGTATATGAGAAAGTGATTCCTAAATAGAATTTTTAGTCTATTGAATGGATCGAGAGGCTGTCATATAGACTGAAGTAAGTCAGAAAAATGTGTATTAACACGTACATGTGGACTCTAGAAAAACAGTATACAGATGAGTCTAGTTGCAAACTGGAAATAGACAGATGAAGAGAATAAACATGAAAACCAAGGGGAGAATGGGAGATTGAATAAATTAGACTGGAATTGACATGTAAATAACTACTATGTATAAAATAGATAACTAACAAGAACCTACTCTATAGCACTAGAGGAAGAAAAGGTAGTCTGTAGAACATAGATTAAGCTTAAAAATGCATCTCAATGTACATTAGGTGCAGACAAATATGTTTGATTCCACTAAGACAAGGTACCTAGAATAGTCAAATTCATAGTCAGAAAGTATACTGAAATTAAAAAAAAAGAAATATTGGTAGGTTCCAGGGACTGGAAGTGAGGAGGGAGGCAGAATGAGGAGTTAGTATCCAATGGGTAGACTTTCAGTTTAGGCAGGTGAAAAATTAGGGCAATGGATGATGGTGAGAGTTGTACAACAATGGAAATGTACTTAGTGCCACTGAAATGTACAGTGGTTATAATAGTATGTTTTATAGCAAAAAGAATTTTTTTACATAAATACAAATAGAAAAAAATAGAGCCAAGAATGGACTGTAACTTTAAGTGAGTGTGGTTATGGAAGGCATATGAGAAGGTAACATTTGAGTGAAAATAGAGCAGATTTCTGGGTGAAGACTGTTCTCATGACAGGACAAATGCCAAGGTTCTGAGGTCTGGGTGTGTGTGGCCTGTGGAAGGGAAAGGAAGGCTGATGTGGCTGGAGAATGAACAAGAGAAAGAATGAGGAAAGGAGGTGGTGGCCCGGGCCCTTCAGGCCAGTGTAAGGACTCCTACCCCCGATGAAATGGGAGATGTTGCAGGATTTTGAGCAGAGAAATAATAGTCTCACTTGTGTTATGAAAGCATCATTCTTGCTCTGTTGAGAACAGACCGTGTGTGAGGGTGACATAACTAAAAAAACCCAAGACCTGTTAGGAGACCACGGCTAAAATCCACACATGAGAAGACTGTGGGTAGCAGGGGAGAGGTGAAGATGTAATCAGATTCTGGATACCTTCTGCAAATAGAAATAGCAGACTTCTTGACAAAATGTTGACAAGGATAGCATCAAGAAAGATGGTAACTCTCTCTTGACCCATGAGAAAGTTAGCCATGACCATGTTCATTGTTGTTATTTCTTCAAATGAAAAGATGTCTGCTGTATAGTTGTCACCATCGTACAACAGAAATAGGTCAACAGTATTCTAAGAGATGGAAGTTAAGCAAGAATTTCAATTCATTTTTAATCGAATCTTTTCAAAACTATTCTTAACCAGAACACTCCTATTCCTATTACTAAGAGCTATTTTAGTAATCAGTAGGTTGACTGATGTAGATGAAGTTAGAGCACAAGGAGATAGAGTATTTTAATAGGTACTTTTATTACAAACACACATAGAATCAAATAACCTAACTTGCGTAATACTCATCCCTTGAGGCCCAAGTCACTGTCATTCTTCCCTGATACACATCAAATACACCTGAGCACTTGTAGCAGTTTTCACATACTCATTAGATATGTGATATTACCACCTTGCCTATCAGCAAGTCTTGTTCTTGGAGCCCACTCAACTTAAAATCATATTTGCATGTACCTAATCCTGTTTACTTCTATTGGTTTTTATTGAGTTTTGGAAGAGAGGCGCACTGACTAGGAGTTTACATCTAAGAGGGGATGTTTAATTATTTTGCCCCCTTTTCAATCCTCATCCCTCTACAAATGTACCAAGAAGGTTCAAGAAGAAGTTCTGGGAGCTGGAAATGATCTCTTGACTTTCCCATAGTTTATTCCTACTTAATATCATCCTGTGTCTGTTCTTTGTCTTCATAAAATGACACAATGCCTATTTGACAAAAGGTAGAAAATATGACTTCACAGATTTCCCTCTCCTCCAGTGGTAAAATAGACTTTCCTTCCCTTTTCACACTGTGACATGGTCCTCCTGGTGACGCCAGCCCTCACTGGGGCATTCCAAAGCTGGGAACAGAACCAAGGAACCCAGGTTGAACTGATACATTTGGCCTCATTAGCACAGATAGCTGAGGACTTCCTCATAACTGATGGAATTTTTTTTTTCAGATAATGAAACAAATGCCACAAAATTCACACATACTAGTATTTATTAAACACCTTTATCTTTCATTAAACACCTGTATCTTTCATAGATAATTTTTTTTGAGTAATTCCTTAGGAAGTCAAAAACTCCAGATGAATGGCAAACTTTGCTTTTACAACCAGCCAGCTGACCAGAAGTCTTTCTTTAAACTATTGTTCAACTATTGTAACCAGCAAAATGAGACAATTTGAAACCCATTTGACTAATTTAAAACCAAAAGGCAGCTATCTCACACTGAGAAATCTGTCATCTTTTAAATGATTAGCTCTTTGGGAAAGTAAGTATGTTCTGTAAACTCACACAATTCTGATATCTCTTAAGAGCATTGGAAAGCCTGTATCTGCAAGGACTTGCCTCCTACACATAATGTGTTCTTCCTTTGTTTTTAATAAAATGCCTATGGACTTAAATAGGCTTCCCTGATAGCTCAGTTGGTAAAAATCCACATAAATAGAGGGATATAAAACAGCTGTATGCAGAAATACCCAAAGCTGCCTCAGAAAAAGAGGTGTCAACCATGAAATTATATTGATTAGAAGTGAAAACACCTTATTAGGTATAAGGTCATTTGGGGGGCTTACTGCCTGTAAATGTATGTTCCTGACTTCTTCAATTAAATAACAAGGGGAAATGGAAAAACACAAAAATTATCATTGCTGGGGTGAGAAAGATGTGGTTATAATGGGGGGAAAAAACCCTTGATTAAATGCAGCATTACCATGCATCAATAGCATCATTAGCTGTTAGGCTTCAGGATTTTTAATAAGGAATCAAAGACCAAAATGAGAATGATTTAGAATCTATTATTCAGGAGGCAAGAAACTGGAATGATAATCATACCAAATGAGCCAAAAATAAGGGATTAAGAAAAGGTATTTAAAAGTGAGTAAGAATAAAATATACAAATTTAAGCCAAAGCAAGCTAATACCTCATTACAATGACTTGACATTTAAGGCAAGCACAATTCCAAATCCAGCTCTATGAAAACCACTTATTATTAATAAAATCTGCTAGACACTCTCTGTGGTTGCAAGTACATTAAAAGTGACTTAACTATTTTGATATCTAAATTTAACAGTTTTCCCATAAACAGGAACTTTGCAGAGAGACACAGTACAGGCAAGACCTTTTTCTACTAAAAATCCTAAGTGGTGACATCTATATATTGACCCACCTACCTGTCTGTTTACTTATTTATCTCTCCATTCAAATAGCTTGCATCTCTGTAATATGCCCACACACCAAAAGAAATGCTCCAAACTCTCAAAATCTCCTAATATCTTTGAGAACAGATGCATTAACAGACACCCTCCGTGGATCTGTGATGTATGGGGCTTTAATGCTTTGTTCCTGTGCAACACCCAAGAAGTAAATCAAACATTTCAAGTACTGGACACTAATAATACCCCCCTCCTCAAAGGAGGACCCACTCCTAATGGAAAGATAATTCTCCAAACCTCATCAGCAGTGCCAGCCTCAAGGTGACTCACTCTCCCACCTGAACCTGCTACAATTTCTTCCTCCAGTGCTCTTGCCAGACATTAGCTGTTGCCATCCTCCACAAAGGGACATTAATAGTCTTGAAGGCAATATGCTGTTTTTGTTCTTGTTTCCTTGTCCCCTCCCTTGTTGCTCATTAACTTACATCTGCCCTCTAGGAATATAACTAAGTAATCACCTAAGGTGAGGTAGAGAGCTCTTGCAACTTCACAGGTAAAGAGTAGAGGGAAAAGATTTTTTAAAGTAAATTATTAAAACCAAGATAACTCATTATTCATGAACCAGAGATCAGCTACTCCAAATGTCCTTAAAGCTGGTGATCATCAATGTCGTATAATACATTTGAACTCGTTCTGGATTCAGAGGGCAGTCATAAACACCACCTTCTCACCTCTTAAAATGTTCAGTCTATTGACAAAAAACACACACAAGGCTAGCAGAGGAGACAAAACATGTTGAAATAACACACAAACAGCTTGCCCTCGGGGTCATTTAACATGATGCCCTTTAGTGCTTAAAAGAGAGAACATTTGTTTGTTTCTTGCAGGGAAGGTTGGTGAAATTCAAGTGCATCATACATTCAAGCAAATACATTGTCTTGGTGCGTCGGTGCTCAGTTGCTTCTGTGTCAGACTCTGTGCGACTCTGCACTGTAGCCTGCCAGGCTCCCCAGTCCTTGGGATTCTCCAGGCAAGAATTCTGGAGTGGGTTGCTATGCCCTCCTCCAGGGGATCTTCCTGACTGAGGGATCGAACCTGCGTCTTTTACATCTACCTGCATTGACAGGCAGGTTCTTTACCACCAGCACCTCCACTTCTCTTGGAGTGAAGACAAGTGGACATCCTATCCTGCAAGACTGCTAGACTCTTTAGTGAATTTCAGTGTTACTGAAAGGGTTAAGACTACATTTTCTGAATGTACAAAATAAGGCAAATGAAGATCTCTTGGGAGAGCAGCATGCTATAGTAGGGCAAACTCTAACTCTTCCATCCATTCTTCTGTAAATTCCTGCTCCTTGGGGTTGAGTCTTGCTTACAAAATGCCGTGTAGGAATTTTCACTTCCTCTGTCAACCAGTAAAGACCCTTTGGACAAGTTGAACACAAAACTCCTTTTCCAACTCCTGTATTATGTTAGATATTGGATTCAGTGTTCCTTTTCAAAAATGCCTTCTTTGACCCCTAGTCATGACACACTCCATTCCAATTTATAGTCTCCTTTATACACAGAAAAGAAAATGCAGTGAGTTGTTCAGTGCCTATTGTCTGGGCTGTAATGACGATTCAGCTAAGGCTTGCTGAGGGTATTGACATTCTTAGCGGAAGGGCACTGACGTGCACTGCACAGTCCTCTGGGAAATCTCAATCTTTTCCTCATGCAAAGATACTCTCAGACACTTCAGAACTGTGGTAATATTATGCTTTGGAAGATGAGGAAAGTGCTTTTATTTCCCTGCAGGTGGGACAACATCTTGACGACTATAACAGCTTTTTCAGAGTTTCTAAAGATCAAGTCCACCAAAAAAAATCTCTTTATCCTAAAATTTTCGTACTGAAAGAAACTAATCATGCTGCCCTGCTCCTTATAAGCCTCCACTTAAGGTTTCTGCTGTAGTCTCATTTCTCTATTGAGCACAGATTTCCTTTTAAACTCACAAAAATAAGATGCAGACCATATTAATGATTGGGCAGAAGGACTGGAGTTTATTTTTTGGTAACATATTGCAGAATGCAGAATTGTGGGCAACAGAGAATGAAATGGTTGGATGGTATCTCTGACTCAAGTTTGGGCAAACTCCAAGAGATAGTGAAAGACAGGGAAGTGCGGTGTGCTGCAATTCATGGGATCACAAAGAACTGGACATGACTTAGCGACTGAACAATGATATTGCAGAGTATTTCTCTTTATATGAGGATAATTTTTATAGCAGTAGTAGTCTAACTTTTTGCTACTCTGAGCTTGGTTGTATGTCCAGTGACTGCTGAAAACATTGGTCACTGACTAGGTCAATTTGGATTCGAGCATCTGGGTAGGAGGCTGGCTTTCAGAACTAGAGCAAAAGCCAGATCAGAAAGATTCAAACTACACGTAAAAAACTTGAATTTTGAGAGAGATGACATTGACAACCAGTGTATTCTCACCTAGAAATTATATTCCCAAGGATATTTTCTAAGTATTGGTTCTCCTCTTTTTTTTTAAATTTTCTTTATTGTGTTGGTTTTGCCATACAATGACATGAAACCACCATGGGTTTAAATATGCTCCCCCTCCAGAACCCCCCCTCCCTCCTCCCTCCCGATTCCCTCCCCCTGGGACATCTCGGTGCACCAGCCCCAAGCATCAGCCCTGGGCTGGCGATTGATTTCACATATGATAATTCACATGTTTCAATGCCATTCTCCCATATCATCCCACCCTTACCCTCTTCCACAGAGTCCATGAGTCCGTTCTATTCATCTGCGTTCCTTTTGCTGTCTTGCATGCAGGGTTCTTGTTACCATCTTTCTAAATTCCATATATATGGGTTAGTATACTGTATTGTTGTTTTTCCTTCTGGCTTACTTCACTCTGGATAATAGGCTCCAGTTCCATCCACCTGAGTAGAACTGATTCAAATGAATTTTTTTTTTTAACGCTGAGTAATATTCCATTGTGTATATGTACCACAGCTTTCTTATCCATTCGTCAGCTGATGGGCATCTAGGTTGCTTCCATGTCCTGGCTATTGTAAACAATGCGGCAATGAACATTGGGGTACACGTGTCTCTTTCAATTCTGGTTTCCTCGGTGTGTATGCCCAGCAGTGGGATTGCTGGGTCATATGGCAGGTCTATTTGCAGTTTTTTAAGGAATCTCCACACTGTTTTCCATAGTGGCTGTACTAATTTGTATTCCCACCAACAGTGTAAGAGGGTTCCCTTTTCTCCACATCCTCTCCAGCATTTATTGCTTGTAGATTTTTGGATTGCAGCCATTCTGACTGGTGTAAAGTGGTACCTCATTGTGTTTTTTTTAATCATCAAACCTGTTCTGTACTGCCATGCCTGAAGAACAATATATGTACTTTGCAAACACTTCTTAAATTATGTATGTCCCCTAGATAGTCTCCATACCTCTAAAGGTATTTCTCTCTTTAGTCTAGGAATTTTTTTTTCTTCTCAGTTTGAGAGATTTAAGAAAAAGAAAGTCTATAATAAATCACTTTTAGTCATTTTTTAACCTTATACTGTGGTATTGTTACCTAGAGTTAGGCCTCCCACTGTGCTTTCTCCTTGAAGTCATATGCCTTGTCTCTGTTGTAGCAACTCTTTCTTACTTTGGCCAAGTCCACAAGCACCTATAAAGGGACCCTACCTTCTTATAGCAGCACCTGGAAATTTTCCTTTTTCTCTGCCTCCTACTCCACCCCTCTTACCTCCTCTCTCTCTGCCACAAAGGAGTCTCTTCAATCTCATAAGTTCACCTGCCCATATTAGAAAATAAAAGAATACAGGCTATCTGGACCCTTGTAAAGTGATGAAAGTCTCTATTCCAAAGATTTTTCCAAAATGAGTTTTCTCATTCCACCTGAATCCTGGCTTTACATTTCTTGTCCCATCTAACACAAAGGAGATTTACTTTTGCTTCTTCGCAGTAACAAGTCACCAGGCATGCTGTATCCAGTTTCAGAACTGAGCCCTCATGGGAGAATTTAGTTTGGAAGACCAGTTGTGAGAACCTGCTGAGTACCTCTGCCGCATGTCTAAGCATACAAGACCAGGTATTTATGCAGCAGACCTAAGGATATACGGTTCTAATGCACATATGAAAGAAAAGTGTGGACTGAGTGATGGGTGTGTGTGTTTATAAACTTTTGTGTGGGGGGTGTGTCTGAGTCTAGTTAGTTCTATCCCTGTCTGTCTTCTGCTGTGATGATGGAGATAGAAGTCCAGGTTCTCATCCATCCACTGGTACTTGAAATGTAACAGTGCCCTTAATAGTTCATTTCCTCTTCTAGAATCTAACTTTCTGAGCTGATTGTGTGCTACATGGGACTAACATAGTGTCCTGTCTGACTCAGGTACAAACTACGTATTGAATTGTACTTGTATTGATTTTTTGGTCTGACTTATTTAAAACGGATTTTAAAAATTTAATGATAAAATTCTCATTTTTTTCCTAATCTAGTCAAATGTAACACCAAAAAAGTTAACTGAATTACCACCCAATTTCCCTTCTTCCCTGAGAGGAATAACTGGAACTATAAAGCAAGGCGATTGTAGCTCTTGTAATTCACTGTAGCTCTCTAATACACATACAGTACAGAAAATGCATGACTGTTTATATCATGTCACATTAAAACCAAAGAAGAGCTTAAATGGGAAAGATTCTGAGGATAGTGAGATTCTGTTGTATACTTTCCGTTCATCTCTGATACTTCTCTTCTGGTCCCTCGGTATCCACATAAAAGATTTTCTTTTGTAACTGAGGTAAAAACTTCTGTGAATTAAGGAGTGTATCTTCAAATGTTCCGTATGAAGAGATGACTGGTTGACTGGGCAACATCCAGTTCCTTCATACTCAAAATTGACATGTCTCTGCCCCTAAAAACCTATAGTGCTATAGGCTGAAGTCATTACCTGGTGAACCACTTGGGAGTGAGGCTAGAAATCTCATCTCTGTCTTCTTAATCAGTAGCTCACTCATTATGAATCGTCCTTTTTTTTTTTTTATTCTTCATCTTCATGATTTAGATACCACCTTGCATATGCAATCCATTCTGTTCTGTGATTCCTCTGTTTTCATAAACTCTACCAAATTACAAAAATATGATTTGGTACCAGTTTTCTCTGGAAAATAAACACCACATAGAATATATTGGGATGAAACAGGCTCTTATGAGTTTGCCTGGAAACTATTCCTGAGAGAGAATGAATTCAAAGATTCAATATCTAATTATAAATTCAGTGTTGAGATGTAAACCGCATGTAAGTTCAGGCATGCCAAGTGACTTCTTTTAGGCCCTATTGCTCTTACAAAGGAAATATTGTCACTCTTGGTATATATTATTGCCGATTAGGAACGTGATCAGAGTTATACTAACCCCAGCTCTTCATGCAGGGAGTATGGCTTCAAGAATTCTAACTTCATCCATCAATTCTTCATTATAAAGGATCTATTAAACATCTATCAATATGGCTGCCAGTTAAAAACAAAAATTTTGAGCTTAGCTCTGCTTGCTTTTTCAAACCACGGTCTCTCTCACCCCTTACAGAAAAAGGAGACATAATAGAATTTTTCGAGTGGACAATGACTGAATATGTAATTTGGAAATCTCTTCGGGCAATTCTGATACACTCATCCATACTCATTTGAGAAGCCCTGCTCTGTATTCTTTGTTGGAAATCTCATTTACTCCCATGGCTTCAAATAACTTTAATATGCAAACAACCCTCAAGTCTGTACTTGAACATTGCTTTTCTCCCCTGAACCCAAAACCTTCTGCTTCTAGATTGCCTCCTTTACAGTGGTTCTTCACATAAAACTTCCTCAAAATCAAACTCGGGGCCAGCTGCTCCATGTATTGAATTCTCCCTTGGTTTCTACTTCATTAGTTATCTCTGTGTATATAACTACTGCTATTGGAAGCTTAAAATCATAATTGTCTCTTCCCTTCCCTGTGTCATAGAACTTCATGTCTTCTCTGTCTCAGTCTAGTTAGTTCTTTACCCACAGTGTGTCTCTGTAATCTGTCTCTTGCTCCCCATCTCCGTTATCACCCCTTAGAGACAAAACCTCTATTGACTGGTATTTGAACAACTGCCAGTTGCCACGTGGCCATTCCACCCTGGTACAAGTTCTTCAGTCACCATTCTAAAACAAGAAATAAGATCATTTCACTCAGTTCTTTAAACTTTGATGGCATTTTCGTACACCTACCAGATTAATTTGAACTATAATGAGTGCTATAACACTCCTCAGATTGTAACTTTATTTCATAACCTGCCACTTTCTTTCTCTCTTGAACTTGAAGCATATAAAATTTCTCTGGGTTTCTGAAAAAGCTTTTTCCTCCAGTGCCTCTGCATACTTGAAGCTATTCCATTTCGTAGGGCAACTTGGATTTGCAATGCAGCTTAACTGTCTAACCTTAGATTCACAGTCTATAAATTGAGAATAGCAGCAGCCATCTTACAGATTTGTTAGAAGATTGTTAAGGGAGGTGTTTCTAGGGCCCTGAATACATATCCTAGTACAAAATTAATGTTCAGTAAGTGGTAGCTCTTTAATGCTGTTTGCTTGTACCTGACAGTTTTAATTTAGCATTACACTGTGAATATTTCTCCATGCTATCAAATGGTCTTTGAAAATATGATTATAAACTGCTGCATAGAAATAAATTACATGGATATACCTTAATTTATTATGCCAAGTGCCTATCGGTGGACATTTATATTGTTTTCAACTCTTTACTTTTATAAATAACACTATAATAAACAGCAGTATACATAAATCTTTGAGGACACTTCCAAATATTTTCCTAGGATAAATTACTGGAAGTAGAACATTTTAAGACTCTAGAAACTTAGTTAAACTACTTTCGAGAGAGGTAGTGGTTGATTGTGCCACCAGCCGTGTATAGAGCTCTTTCACTTGTACCCTCCCAAATATACATAGTGTATTTTTTCTTGGTCTTTCAGTCTCTTTACTAGTATAATGATATCTCACTTATTTTTGTTACAACCAAACACTCCTCCATATTTAATCTACTAGGCTCTTTTAGTAACAGGAACAAAATCCCATTTTCCTTGAAGAATCTTGGAAGGTTTTATTGACATGTCTTTTGGCCTCATGGGTGTAGACCCGGTACATTTCAAACTTTGTCCAAAAGGTTGCCTTATCTTCATTCAACCACATCTTAATCACCCCTAAAATCCTACCAATCCCCAATAAGCAACGTGTTACTTTGCGTGCTCTCAGTCATGTCGGACTCTTTGTGACGCCATAGACTGTAGCCGGCCAGGCTCCTCAGTCAATGGGATTCTCCAGGCAAGAATACTAGAGTGGGTTTCCATTCCCTTCTCCAGGAGATCTTCCTGACCCAGGGATTGAACCTGGGTCTACTACATTGCCAGGTGGGTTCTTTACCACTAGTGCCACCTGAGAAGCCCCAACTAAATATAAAAGCCATTTTATGATTCCTTGACATCCATCTCTCGTACCACACCCTCAAAATATAAAAATCCTTATCTCATTGTAAATGGAAAGATAATTATTAGGAGTAATCGAAGGGATGAGACTACTTAACCTCAATATTTTTAGCTCAATCAAGGTTCTATTTGAATCACTGGTATCAGTGATCCTTATCTGGCATTAAGGATCAGTTAAACACCAAAAATTACATAAATTCTACTTATCCACTGGCAGAAAAGATAAAGGTAAAATTATTTCTTACAGTTTATTAGCTGAGGAAATGTCAGATGATATATAGTTCAATAGGATTATATTTTATAGTCATTGTTTCCCCAAGGTCAAGCATACTGTAATCACTCAAAAAAAAAAAAGTTGAATGAAAGAAAAAGATGCATATAAACCAGATTTTACTTTCAACTACTTTTACTTTTCACTCAGCTACTTTCACTTTCTTGTAACAGCTCTCAAAATTCTGATTAATCTTCCTCTCAAAATGTTTAGTTTGCATATATTGAATTGATAATAGATAAACATAGTTTCTGATTTCATTATTAGCCTTCATATATTCTCCACTCCAGTCTCCTTGGGCTTCCCTTGTGGCTCAGCTGATAAAGAATCTGCCTGCAATATGGGAGATCTGAGTTTGATCCCTGGGTTGGGAAGATCCCCTGGAGAAGGGAAAGGCTAGCCATTCAAGTATTCTAGCCTGGAGAATTCCATGGACTGTATAGTTCAAGGGGGTGGCAAAGAGTTATACACTACTGAATAACTTCTCTTTGCCTTTATTTCTTTTATGAAATATCATAGCATAATATGCTTTAATATTTTGCGACATTTGTTACATATATCCTGTAAGCCAGCAAGTCTGTTTGTAATTTAACCTAAGGAAGTAAATATAGAATTCCAGAAATAGAAAATGAATTAAATATTCCAGTTAACAAGCAGTGTTATTCCAGGGCTAACAAGCAAAGAGGGGAGAAAATGAAACAATTCATATCTTCAAACATATGGAATTAATTAAATATACTGCAGAACATCTACACTTGAGTACTATCCAGCCATTGAAGCTGGTGTTATAAAAGAATGTTCAAGTACACAGAAGCTATTTTTAGTAAGTGAAAGCATCAAGTCACACAACTGTACACAGAATGATATCCTGTCTCCCTGTTTGGTCTTGAACCTGTCATTAGTGATTTTACCAAATGATAGGGAGCTTACTAATGACCTCTGTGTTGTGGACTGTCCAGTGCTCAGTTCTCAGTCCTCTTCTTACTTGACCCATTGGCATCACTTCACCTAGATGACTGCACCCTCCTCCTTGGAATGGGCTCAGAACTTGACTTGAGGAGAGCCAGGTGGTCTTCATTCTCTTTCTTCATAAGACATCTCTTCCTTAGCTTCCTTTGTTCATTTCATTTCGTATGTCATATCTTAAGACACGAGTTTCCAGTCCTCAGTCTTTGATTCTTTCTACTTCTTTACTTGCCCCTAGGTGACTCCATTCAGTCTTATGGCTTTAAACACCATCTATAAAAGCTGATGTTAGCCAGATTTCACTGCTAGCCTTGGCCTCTAGTCTGAACTCCAGACTCTGCACTTGGCTGCCTATCTGATGTTACCAGTTAAATATTTAAAAAGCAGTTTGGATTACACTTAAAAAATGAACTCCTGATGTTTTACCCTCAAACCTATTGCTCCCACAATCTTTACCATATCAAACAATGGCAACTCTATTCTTCAAATTAAGTGGTGATACTAATAACAGAGTGAAGTGGATTAGGGCCCTTAGGGATGGGAGAGGGAGGGTTGAAAAGAAAAGACTTACATATTCAGTTCTCCCAGTTTTCTTCTAAATCTGTTTGAATATTAGGCAGATATTCATATGGTTAAGTTTAGGTTTCAGTAGCACCAACTTCTGCAATCTCCCTCTCTCTCATTTTAGTTACTAAGTCCTGTCCAAACTCTTTCAACCCCATGAACTGTAGCCTGCCAGTCTCCTCTGTCTATGGGATTCTCCAGGCAAGAATATTGAGTGGCTTGCCATTTTCATCTCCAGGAGATCTTCCTGACCTAGGGATCTAAACCAGGTCCCCTGCACTGCAGGCAGATTCTTAAACAACTGAGCTACAAGTCTGCAATATTAATTGTCAGTATTTCTCAACAAAAATAATTCCTGAATTGACATATAACTGATGTAGATTAATTACAAAATTCCAGTTTCAAAATATTAGGCTTATTCAGAGTAAAAATTCTACCCAATAGTAAAAGGTTAGAAGCCTTATTTATCACTTTAGGAATGAGATGAGTATGTCTATGATTGCCTTATCTAATTCAAAATACTGGAACTCCTAAACAACATAATAAGACAAGAAAAAGGAGCAAAATATAAGGATTGGAGTGAAACAAAACTATTTTTCAAATATTTCTCTTAGATTCAAACTCCAAATTTTCTAAAAATTGTTAGAATTAGGAAGAGACTGAGTATTTTGCTACATGAAAGATCAATCAATAAGTGTCAAAAAAAAGTCATTTGCATTCCTAGCCAGAATAGGGATAGAAAACATAATTTTACTAAACAGACAGCCTAATATCCTAAAAATACTAGTTCTTTCCAATTCTATCTAAATATTCATTGCAGTTTGAGTCATAACCTCAACAAAAAATTTAAAAGTAATATGGAAGAATCTCCCAAGAGAAACATTATTATTGAAAAGAGTCCATAGAATTGATTAAAGCCTTGCATATAAAGGCAAAACTTAAATTTTTGAAACAGAATATTCTTTTTATGCTTTTGAGAAAGGGAAAGATTAATTGAATAAGCCAGAAAAGAAGTGATTGATAAAATTAACTGTAATAAAATCAAGAACTTCTGGTTCTGAAAAGTGGTATTAAAGAAAGCTTTAAATGTACAACCAAGAGGAGATATTTACAACATAACCACCAAAGTACTCATGTCCAGAACATAAAAACAACTTCCACAGGTTTTTTTTTTATTCTTTTTTTTTCTTTTGTTGGCTGATTGATGTCAATGTATGGCACAACTTCCACAATTTAAGAAAGAAATAATATCCCCCAAATAACACATATGAAAAAATATTTCACATAGGAGGATACAAGAATAAAATGATGCTCAAACTCATTAGCAATCACACCTGAAAACTTAAAAAAAAGTACACACAAAATGAGGTACCATCTCACACTGGGCTCCAAAAAGTATATAACATAGTTAAGAGTTGGTGGGGATGAGAAGCAATAGAAACTCTTAAATGCTACTCTTGGGAGAATAAATTAATGAAAAATTATGGAATTATATAATAAAGTTTAAAATATACATATTCTGTCACCCGGTATTATCAATCCTAGGTAGTACATCCTAGAGAAACTTTTGTACATGTGTACCAAGAGACATGAATAAAACCGATAACAATTACTTAATTTTCAACAGCAGTGAACTATAAGTGAAATGTGTCCATCAAAGGAGAATAAATAAATAATTGTGAAATATTCATGTGATAAAACACTCTCTCACAGTAAAAGGAAACAGTTCTGTGCACCAAAATGAATGAATCTCAGAACACTGAGTGATTGTAAAACAAATTGCATTAATACGATACCACTCATAACAAGTTCAAAAACTGGCAATATTAAAAAATGTTGTTTAGGGTTAAGATCAACTCTATGAAGAAAAGCAAGAGAATGAAACAATTTAGAGTCATATTTGGCTCTGGTGAATACTGAAGGATGTTGCCAGGGATGATACTCAGAGAGACGTAAGGATGATGGTCTCCTTAAGATGTTTAGGGTTCCGGGTGTTCATTTGTATTTCTTTATGAGTTACCCAAGTATTGCAGGTATACTTTTATATGTTTTGTGTATTTTACATATGTTAGAACTTTTGGTCTCAGGTTTGGCCAAAGTTTACTACATTTTGTTAAAACAATCAAGTACTAATATGTCCTGTTGATAATATTCTCAGGCAGGAGGAAGCTAGGATATAGTTAGGATGGCCCATTTACTTGTATACTCATTCCCAACTTCTCATCTTCTCAACGTGTTCAGTGAGAATCTGGTACCTGCCACTTGCCCCCCTCTACCCTTCTCTGCTCTGCTCTCTGCCATGGGAGGGTGACCTATAAAGGCCAAGTGAATGGCCTCTCTTTTCTTTGGCTTCTGCTTGGCTTAGGCCATTGGAGAGCTCTGAAAGGTGATTGGGTGGAGGGACAACAGCGAGATCAAGGTATCCATCATCTTCATTCTTTCCCACCAAAATTGTCTCTGGTTGCCTGATATGTATATATGTGAAAGTCATTCAGTCTTGTCCAATTCTTTGTGACCCCATGGACCGTAGCCTGCCAGACTCCCCTGTCCATGGAATTCAGGCAAGAATACTGGAGTGGGAGCCAATCCCTTCTCCAGGGGATCGATCTGCCCAACCCAGGGATTGAACCCAGGTCTCCTGCATTGCCGGCAAATTCTTTACCATCTGAGCCACCAGGGAAGCCCCTGGCCGCCTGATGCTCAGAACTAAATGGCACTGCTTCTCTCAAGGCTGTCAGCCATACATGACTTCTCCTTCTAGGTTCTGAGAAGTTTCTCATCCCTTCAGATCCAGAGAGCCTGATAGTCAACCTCATATTAAATGGTTGAGTAACTGTGCCAAATATGTGGTTCCCTGAAACCTGTACCTCTATGAGAAGTCCTTTTGTAATTAAACCCTCTTGACGTATTCTGAGTGTAGCATCTAATTGTTTTTAGGACCTTGCCTGATGTAAATTAAGAGGTATGGGAAGAAAATTAGAGGAAATGGCATTTAACAATTTTTTTAAAGTATTTGGAGGAACATTGAATAGTTTTTGTTTAGACTCTGACAACTATATTAGCTTTTTTTTAAATGAGGAAAAAAGAGTGATAGAGGCCTTAATTAAGAGCTATTTGTTCACTTATTCAACAAGGACATGGTATGTCAAACAGTGTTAGAGGAAGGCAATTCTGGTAGCTTTATGTAGGGTAAACCATGGAGCAAGGTTCTAGAAGGAAGAAGTCCATGACTTAGCAGACCAGTAGGAGCTGGCTTGGTGAGATCAGTCTGCGAATACACATTTGAGGGGCTATCCAGTCAGGTCCCTTTGTGCTCCTAGTCCCACCTGATGACTGTACACCCCAGTCTCATCCGGAGTGCCTCATCTGTGAAGTGAATTCTGTCTGCATGTCAAGCAAAGGGATAACATGACATGAAAAAAAAAAAAATAGGAAGTGAGTTACACAGCTCTTTTTTACTGCCAGTAGTATTTTAATTTGTATCCTTATCACCACTAATTGTTATCACCCTGTCCCAGGCCTTTAGCAGCATTTCCTATTCCACTTTAGGTGTACTTGAACCTTTATTATACCAACACAAATACTCATTAGTGTTTTGCTCTGCATCCTTTTAAATCGAGTCTTTTTATATTGTTACTTTGCCCACAATGGACTCTGAAATGTCTCTCTGTTTAGCACCATCTGCAGATTTAATTAATGTGCTGTTTTGCTTATCTTCTGGATGATGAATAAAGATGTTGAATAAAATCGAGCTTAATACCATAATGCCTGGCACCCTGTAGCCACTTCCTCTAAATGAACTCAAGTACAGTTTGCTTTTATATCTGCTCATGGCCTTTTATGATATTCTCAATCCATCTAGAAAGTGTTCTTGCATCATATTTGGGTTTGCAGATCTAAATTGGAAGTCTCCCTCAGAAGCAATAACTCATCTGTGGATTGCATTACCTGCATATTTTCAACCTAACCAATCTATGTGCAAGTCAGTTTAATGTAGATTTCTATTATGAGGAAACGGACCCTTTTCTAACACTTTAGAAATTCTCTAACTGCTCTCACAGTTCCTTTATAATTGGCCTTTTCAACAATCAGTGACCTTATAAAGCAGGTAGATTTCTATATTTCTCATGAGGAGCTCAAAACTCTGAAATTAGTTTACAGAGAGCTGATAGCTCCAGCTTTAGGATTCTGGTTGATGCCTGATTTGGTGTGCTAACTGGTTGAAATACACTTCCTCAAGTTAGAAATCTGAGGGAAGAACTTCCACTACCATATCTTCAACTCAGTGTTTGGGAGAGAAAGTTATATCTTATAAAGGCCCAGCAACATAAGTTTTAATTTTTCTCAACACTCTTGTGGTGGTTCTTACTGATTCTTAGCTACCTATTAAGAGCAAATAAATGCAAAAAGGTAGATCTTATAAATATTCTTTTGTAGCCAGTGTATACTTGTAGATATGCCCATAGATAAGCTCATCTTTCTGTTAGCTTAAGAGAATGTACACGGTAATGCAGAGTCAGCTGGGCTAAGCTATTAATGCTGGTTTATTACTTATGAGTGGGTTGTTCCAGCTGATTTTCTGCTTCATAGGAGAGGTTTACTAGCCTCCCTTAGGCTAGGTCCTCTCCCTTCTACTGCTTGATGATCAGCCCCCCGAATTCATCCTAAGGCCACGCAGACCTCTGGCCTCTATTAGCCAGCACTCACTCTCCTCTACAGGGGAAATGCCAGGGGCTGACAGCACATTCTTCACTTAACCTTGCCTCTGGGCTTATTGGCAGTGGGGGGTTTCTCAGCTTAGCTTTGCTGCTGATTTCCAACTCACCACAGGGCTTCTTTGTGCATGAGACTGTCAGGAGCTCCTGGGCATGGATATGTGAAAGACCTTTCTGGGCCCAGCCCAGAAATGATGATAAAGAGCTGGATGTAGGATGAGGATCATAAACAGCAAAACTTGACTATTTCTTCAGTTTTCTGTCTCTGGCTAGGTCTTAGCACACTGTTAGAATCAGTTGTAAGACCCTTGGGCAAGTTGGGTATCTTCAGTTTTTCTCACCTATAAGGAAGACAATAAAAGTAGAAACTTCAGTTGACACAATATGTAATGTACCAGAGAAATAAAATGCGTAAACGCATATTCTTACATGATATTCTACATGGTAGCTTTCCTTTCTACATCGTAAGCTGTTACAACTCTGTACTACAACTGTCCATCAAATTGTTATAAAGATACACACCTTCTTAAAGAACAAATCAGTGTAGCACAACATATAAGCGAACCATTATTTTTGGTGTACTTTTTATATATCTTTGAATAATCAGAACATAAAGCATTTTTTTAGCTTTATGTTAATAAACTTTTAAATGAAAGTCATTATTAACCGAGATGAAAATAGAAAGAAAATGTCTCAAGGCAGTTGTTTAAAGTATAAGGTAGGGTTTGGTGAATGAATTGTACCACTCCCCACTCCCCGCTAGTCCAGGTCTTCATCACAGCGTCTATACAGGAAAACCGAATCAAATGTGGATCAGACTTCAGCTACACTGAATGTAAAGCTTGATTGATAGTAAAATTTTATTGGACAGTGTGTCAGGGACTTGAGGCCAAAAGACCTCCTTCAAGGTCTCCTTCAAGGATGACCTGGTCCACTCAGTCAACCTGATTCTGGCTTATCACCCAGATACCAGAAGAAATAGGTGAGTCACTGTACCTGAGGGAGGGGTGGGATAAGAACAGGTCAGGGCAAGGGGAGTCAGTGAAGTTAAAAGGAAAAAAAAAATTGGAGAATTCTCTCTAGTTAGAATATTTAATGGAGAACCCATCCTTTATTTAAAAGTCTCTAAGATATTCAGTCCCACGAGTTATAAAGGAAGTGTGAATAGTAATAGTCATTTATTTAGCATCAATTTCATACCAGGCACTTTACATATCGCATTCTCTCCCTATCCAAATCATATAATAGATACTGTCACAAATATCTTACTGATGAGGACTCTGATACCAAGGCGGTTACCAAGGTCACATAGATAGAAAGAGGTAGAGACAGAATCGAGGTCCAGCTGTGCCTGTTCTCAAAGCGGTTAGAGCAGATTGCTTATGTCCATTTGGTGAAAACAGACAGACACTGTCACATGCTTATAATGTATTCAGTTCAGTTCAGTCGCTCAGTCGTGTCTGACTGTTGGCGACCCCATGAACCACAGCACACCAGGCCTCCCTGTCCATCACCAATTCCCGGAGTCCACCCAAACCCATGTCCATCGAGTCGGTGATGCCATCCAGCCACCTCATCCTCTGTCGTCCCCTTCTTCTCCTGCCCCCAATCCTTCCCAGCATCAGGGTCTTTTCCAGTGAGTCAACTCTTCATATGAGGTGGCCAAAGTATTGGAGTTTCAGCTTCAACATCAGCCTTCCAGTGAACACCCAGGACTGATCTCCTTTAGGATGGACTGGTTGGATCTCCTTGCAGTCCAAGGGACTCTAAGAGTCTTCTCCAACACCACAGTACAAAAGCATCAATTTTTCGGTGCTCAGCTTTCTTCACTGTCCAACTCTCACATCCATACATGACCACTGGAAAAACCATAGCCTTGACTAGACGGACCTTTCTTGGCAAAGTAATGTCTCTGCTTTTTAATATGCTCTCTAGGTTGGCCATAACTTTCCTTCCAAGGAGTAAGCATCTTTTAATCAGCCAAATTGTGGAGCTGGGAATAGAGTCTGGCTGAAAATCCCATTCATTTTCCAACAAGTATTTCTCTGATGAATCTGCAACTTCATGGCATCTCTCCATGCTCGTTTTAAATTATTTTTTTTAAACCAGAGCTCACCATGTTTGTCAGGTATTATCTAATGATACTGAGAACCACCCACTCTCTTCTAAGCTCTTCCAGGAAGGAGCTAAACCCCAGGAAATTATATTCCACCAACTCAGTATAACTGAAGGCAGGTGTGAGTAAAGGCTGAGCCTGCCTGGATTCCAGGTTTCCTCCAAAATACAAACCAAAGCAACACTGTAGACAGTTAAGATCATCTCTTTCCTTGGGACTCCTGCCCTTATGGATCTTCTGAAAGGCTGCAGAGTCCTCACTTTCCTTCCTTCCTATTGGCTCTTTGAATGCTTGTGTAAGCCTCTCATTTTTTATGTTACATTTGTTCCTGCTTTTTTAATCTACCCTTGTAAGTGAAAAGTGAAAGTGAAAGTTGCTCAGTTGTGTCTGACTCCTTGTGACCCCATAGACTATACAGTCCATCGAATTCTCCAGGCCAGAATACTGGAATGGGTAGCCTTTCCTTTCTCCAGGGAATCTTCCCAACCCAGGGATCAAACCCAGGTCTCTCGCATTGCAGGCGGGTTCTTTATCAGCTAAGCCACAAGGGAAGCCCAAGAATACTGGAGTGGGTAGCCTAACCCTTCTCCAGTGGATCTTCCCGGGGTGGGCAAATGAGAGCCCATTTGCCAGTTCTGAAAATTCTGTTTTTGTAAACGAGATTTAGAAGGACCCAGCCATACCAACTGATTTCACGTGTTGTCTCTGGCTGCAATTGTCTCTGCAATGTCAGAGTTGAGTAATGGAAGTTGACTTCCAAACTGAAATACAAATTTGTGTGGTTTTCAGCCACTAAGTTGGTGGTAATTTATTATAGGAGCACTAGGAAACAAGTGGCTGTAAAGCCTGAAATATTTACTATCTGGTCCTTACAGACTAAGTTTGCTGACTCCATTTCTGTCAAATACAAACGACTCTGAGATATAATCTTATTATCTAGGTCAGAGAACAAACAAGGTTCTCACTGGGCAAAGACTACCATGTCTTTCATTTAAAGACCTGACTATTATCATTAGTAGCATTACCCAAATCTCACTGGAAAAGTGCTTTTAAAAACCCTTTTATTCATATATATCATCTATATGGTTCATTTATATGAACCTTTAAAAAATGTGTCTATTCCATTGATTTGTAGGAAATATTTGTATATATTCCGAATAGTAATTGTCTGTTACACATATTGCAAATAACTTCCATTTTCTTGTCTTTTTATGTTGAACAGTATATTTTTATATAGATAAGTTTATAATTATTATAAAGGAAATATATCAGTCTTGTGTTTTAGGAAACTGTTTCACTTCCTAAGGTCATAATATTTTCCTATAATTACTTCTAGTATTTTAAAATTTTTCTTTTTCATGTTTAGATCTTTAATATAATGAAAAACATCTTTTATTGAAATAACACTTTCCTCCGAGGGAGAAAAAACATTAACTAAACAGTCATTAAATTTTGGTTACTGCAGCGTTGGTATGAAATGCCAGTTTTGCCAGTCTTGGAAATCATTTTGAAAAAAAGTGTCTTTTTTTTTTCCATTGATTCTTCAATATATGTATTCTTTGGTTTTAAACATTCACATTCTTAATCCCTCTTACATCTGTGTAGTTACCACATCCTCATCACAGGTATTCTCCGATTCCACCATTTTCCTTCCATTCTGATGCATTCAGATCATCTTTCTTGCTCATGACCTTGGTCAGTCCCCTCCTACCATTCGCTTTCCTTTCCTTCTATCATAAAGGTCAGATATTTCATGAACCACACAGTATGGCTTTCCGTTATTTCCCACTCCTTTCTCTCCTTCTTGCAAATTTTGTTATCCATCATGTTCCTTCCTGTTTCACTTTCTACTGATTCTTGCTCATTCTTCCAAATGCTTCACAATTTTCCAAAAGCCCATAGTGTACAATTTAGAATAGCATACACCTGCCCTTTTCTGATCATTCCTTTCCTGCAAACACTCTCTGCTGGCCACCGAAAAGGAAGTGCTTGGGTGACATATCTTTGAATTATACAGGACAGCTTGGCAGCTACCAAAAATTTTCTCCTCACAGATTGATTGTCTCAGACAATTCTGAAAACACATCTGTCCCCAGTGATTTAATTTGCTTGATAGTAAATCCATTGTAATCTACTCGGATAACAACTTGCTATTTTTATCAAACTAGTATCCAATTCTGAGATGTTAAATATAGGATTCTCCACATTTCCTGACACTCATTTCTAATAAACCATGGCATACGTGAGAATGAACATTCAACTTTATAGAGCCTCAGCTGCAAGGCAAAAGGCTTTAAAGCACCAGGTCAGAAGAAAGCCACAGAAAGGCCTCTATGTCTAAACTAAATAGAGCATCAAAATTTTTTTCAGAGCCAGGAAAGATCTTATAGATGACCCATTGCAATCCTTTTTATTTTAGAAATGAGGGAGCTGATACAATTTGAGAACTCTGATAACTCATTCCAAGTCCCTTAGCCAGCCAAGGGGAGAATCAAGCTAGAATCTTAGGTTTCTCACTTTAGCCCACAGATCAGAGCTCGTTCTGCCCTGCCATACCCTGAAACAGCACCAGAGCATCCACTATGGACATTTCATCCATTTTCTCAAAACAAACTTATTACTTTTAGAAGCTCAGAAAAAATAGTCTATACTCTGTCCACTATATAGCCAGCCTTGAATGATGATGAGCACTTTTGTATGTGAAAGCATGTCAGTGGAGGGGTGGGCAGAATGACCTCTGCAAAGACCTGAGGACTGGACTTGAGAAGATGAGGAGGAAAATGTCTTTGTTTCATCAAAAAAAAAGTCATTCCAGCGAATTTTCTAAATCCAGTGTCAATGGATAAGTAGCCTAAGTAGGGAGTGTTACAAAAGCTAAATAGCCCATGGTCTTCTTGTTGATTTTTCTACTCATCTGAAGAGTCTTTGCAAAGA
The DNA here is from genome assembly GCA_007570785.1 of Antilocapra americana. Lineage (NCBI taxonomy): Eukaryota > Metazoa > Chordata > Mammalia > Artiodactyla > Antilocapridae > Antilocapra > Antilocapra americana. The sequence continues at coordinate 7,347,264 of ML661900.1, read as the reverse complement.
GACATGTTTCATTCTGAACATGTGTCAGTGACACTAATTAAGAAAAACTGTGGAAGAAGAAAACTACAAAGTTAGGTTGTCACTGGTTCTGTAATATCGTAAGCATTTTATCTGATGAGCTCCTTTACTTTCTAACTTAGATCAAAGTTTACAGTCTAAGAACAGATGGAGATTGCCAACATAAGGAAACATAATTACATTATGGAGACAATCTGTAAAAACCCACGACTGTTTAACATTTGACTAAATTTTGACCACATATAGCATGGACTACCATTCAGATATCTCTGTATACTACTGTTTCACTTATGAACAACCACTGAATGTGGCCTCACACGTGTAACAGTAAGGAGAGAAATCACAGTGTTATAATAATTTCCATAACAAAATGTCATCTGAGTAAATTTATAACTATAGCAGTTAGCTTTATGTCTTAAGAAATGATGTGGTTCATTAACTTACTAATTATTCATTGAAAAATTAAGCACATTTATAGACAGAAATACAAGGTACAAAAACAATGTAATATAAGTCACACTTCACTAAAATGATAGAATGCAGTAAAATGTTTTATATTACATATTAACCCTCAGTTATTATACTGTATCAGCCTAATAAAATTAGTGAAGAAAACCGTACTTTTGTATTTTTAAATTTCAGAGTCTGAAGCTATTCAAATTTTTTTAACCATTTTTTAGAAAACACTGAGTGAGAATCTGATATATGCCTAACAGTGTGCCTGGCTCTGGGGAAAAATCGAGGCATGAGTGCAGCGTCTGCATTCAGGAACAGCTAATTCTTTCTGCACACTGTAACCATCCATGGTCTTTTTAAGACTGGTTCCAGCTGGCCAAACCCCTACTGAAGGCATGATGGCAGGTGGAGTGTTTGACCAAGAGGTGTGTCAAGTCACACCGCGGTCAGTCTCCCTCACTGTATAGAGTAGGGATTTTCCATCTAAGTGAGCCACTAGTTCTCCTTTCGATAAAGTAGATCTTACTTTTGTAACTCTACATTTCTCTATGAATTATGGGCCATCTTCCTACTTTTGAGAGAGGACATGCATATAAACTAGGGCTGTCCCTGGAAAGCCTGGACGTACACCCATCCTAGTTCTTCCCTCAGGGTCTGCCATTTATAAACTATTCATGGGTGAATAATCAGATCAAGATACTCCTTAAAATGCTCCTCTGACTTTCCTTCATTAGAATAGAATTTAAAGTTCTTTCCAAGGCCCACATGGCCCTAGAGTGGATCAGACCCCAGCTGCCTCTCTCCTCCTCACTCCCTTTTCTCCCCGCTGCTCTTCAGCTTGTTGAATATGTTCAGGCTCAGAGCAATTGACGTCTCCGTGGCATTATACATTCCTCCCAGAGAGCGTCAGGGCTCCTTTCTTCTCTTCATTCAGGTCTCTCTTAAATGCCTCCTCTCAGAGGCACCTTTCCTAACATCCTGTATAAAACAGCAACTCTCCACACACATATACTTTGGTACTCTGTTTTGTTTTTCTTCTTTATAATCTACTACTTGACCAATGCTGCCTATTTGTTGATTGGTTGCCTCTACTCTAGGATGTTAGATATGTGAAATCAGGGACTACTACTTGTTCAATATTTCATTATGTCTCCAGGACCTACAAGAGTATCTGGCGTTTTAGTGGCACTTGATAAATATTCCTTAAATAAATGTTAACTGGATGAAAATATTCACAGCACTTACCTTAACTCCTTATGTTATATAATAAGGAAACTGAAATACATGTTATTTAATTTCCAGTCTGAGAATCTTTGCATAAATGTTGGCATTGAATTAAGTACAGTGTTTACAGGAGCCTTAAGAGCCTCTCAAGTGTTACCTGTTTTCCGATGCTTTTCTCAGCGTCTGCATGCACAGACTCTGTACTTTCATAGCTAACACAGACCTCAATTATAGCTCTTCTCACACAAGCCATCACCAGTCGGAAAAGGATCAAGACATGAGAGAGCAAAGTGCACTTTGGGAGCTAAATAGTAAGTCTGGTATGGGCAGAATGGGGTAAATTGACAGTGGAGATGCAGGCAGAAGTTAGATCTTTTTGTAAGACAGATTAGCAACTTGCCTTTTATCCTAAGGCAATGGGTGGTCATTCAAGAATTTTAAACTGAGGAGTGATGGGATCAGAGGTGCATTTGCAAAGGGTAAATCTGGCTGGCTTATGAAAGATAAAGTGTAGGGTACCAAGACTAGCCTCTCAGAAGTCCTCAAGCATTCACTACAGTTGTCCCATCTTAAATGATCCTGGCCTGACTAAGGTTGGTGGCCATGTGGTAAAGGCCCCTGGATGGATTACCTCTTTGCATCCCTCACCCTTTTCTTTTAATGTATTGCTTCTCTAGATTCAGTTATATTACTACGAAAGGAAAGAAAATGCCTAGCAGTTCTCTGTAGTAAATACACCCAAAGCATAGTAACTGCATTAGTTAATCAAAATCCATGCTTTCTTTCCAGATTGCACCAAGTTATCTCTTTTTTAAAATGAAATTCCTAGTGAAGAAGATGAATATATTTAAGGTAGAAGATAAGACAATGTTGTAATAGTTTCAAGTCATTAGTTAACATCATTTTAGTATTTTGTGACCATTCTGATGCCCCATGGACCTATTAAAGGGTCCAAAGAACCTCTCCTCCAAAAGAGTGGTGGTGATTGAATGCCTGGTTCTAGGTAGGTGTGTTTCAGTTAAGACTGTCATGAGAGGAATCATAGAGGACGTGGATGTGTACTTCAAGATCTGAGCAGTGCTTGTTTTCTCACCCTCTCTGGTGCCAAGTTTATAGCCAGTGACTCTCAGGGTGAACCACCCTGTCTCCTTCTTTCTTTGTCTCCCCTTCTGTGTCTCCCATTGTGTGTATGTGTGAGAGAGAGAGAAATAAATGCATGATTTATGTATGTGCTTGTGTATATACACATATTTTGAGAGAGAAATTGAGGTTGGGGAGTGGGGGGAGCAGAAAAAGACAGTATGTTCTCTCCTGAATAGGAAGGTGGCGTTTGACATATGACATGATTCAGAGATGTAAGGGTTAGTCTATATCCTGAAAGTACCTGGTATGTGTACGCATGCTCAGCCGCTTCAGTCTGAATGTCTGACTCTTTGCAACCCTGTGGACTGTAGCCCACCAGGCTCTCTGTGGGAGTCTCCAAGCAAGAATACTGGAGTGGGTTGCCATTTCCTCCTCCAGGGGATGTCCCCACCCAAGGGATCTAACATGCCCTCTCCTGCATTGCAGACAGATTCTTTACCCACCGAGCCCCCTAGGAAGCCTGAAAGTACCTGGTGTGTCCACCATTTTCAAAGTGTTTTCTTTTGCAAGACAAAGTTACCAGTTAGAATGTAAAAGATGCGGGAGGGCTAATCCACTAGTCTTTTACTTCAAGTAGTTGTCTCCTGTGGTTAAGGGGGACTTTCAGGAAAAATGATGTAAAGGAAGTAATCTGCTAGATCAATATAATAGTCCGTATTCACTAGAGAATATTTAGCAAACTCAGTTAAGTAAAAAGAGGAAAATTTAAGTCATTTACAATTTCATCTCTCAAGACATAAGCTCTTATACTTTAATGTACTCTATTTTATATTTCACATTTGGTCTTTAAAAATTTCTTTGAATGGCTGCAGAATATTCCGCTTTCTAGTCATACCACAAGTATGTAAAAAATCTCTATACAGAACTTTATATTTCTTTCCAATTTTGATTATCATGAACAGAATAGCGATACTTTTGTCATTAAATATAAATGAGTTGCTGTGTAAAAGAATTTATTCACTGTAAGATCTTTAATACATATTACAAAATAGGCGATGTCTCCTTAGAATTCACCAGCAGTGTGTGAAAAGACCCATTTAGTCAAATCTTTCTTGAATGTGGGAATCTTCATTTTAAAACAATGCTTGCCAAGATGGTAATACAAGTGGTGCTCTGTATTTTTTTAAATTCAGTTTCTTTGATGGCTAGTGAGACGGACATATTTTTTTAATAAGATGCTGTGATGGTGAAGTAGCAGAATGACTGCTTCTCTCCTTCAAGACTGCTGCTGCTAAGTCACCTCAGTCGTGTCTGACTCTGTGTGACCCCATAGATGGCAGCCCACCAGGCTCCACCATCCCTGGGATTCTCCAGGCAAGAACACTGGAGTGGGTTGGCATGTCCTACTCCAGTGCATGAAAGGGAAAAGGGAAAGTGAAGTCGCTCAGTCGTGTTTGACTCTTAGCAGCCCTATAGACTGCAGCCCACCAGGCTCCTCCGTCCATGGGATTTTCCATAAGTTGAGGTAAACGCATAATACCTCTGTGAGGGGCTATTTTGCCTGATTTTGGAGGAATACAGCTTTGACATGAGGCAAGAGGCAGCAAGGCGAAGCTGTGGGGGGTTACTAAGAAAAGAATTATTAGAGGTCTTCCCTTGCTGCTTCTCCTTCATCCTTACTTTAGCTCAAAAAAAAAAAAAAAAAAAGTGCTTGCTGATCTCTGCCATGACCAGTAAGATCAGGGCAAAGTGTCAGGCGCTGAGAGAATCTGGAGTGGATTGGCCAACTCAGGCATTCACACCCAAAAGACTGGTTAAATGTTATATAAACTCAGGAAATATCAGTGAATGAAATTTACCTGATACAGCTGTGCAGATCAAACAAATATAAAACCTAAAGACAAAAATATAGAGAAGGATAGAAACCAACATATCAGTAAACTGCTAACCTAAAGAAACATGCTGCAACCTAATAACAGATGAAGTAAGTTTAACAGAAAAATGACACTTGCAGAGGAGCATGGCATCATGATAATATTCAATTTTCCAAAAAGATATAGCAATTTTAAATATCTTGACAGCCAACAAAATAGCATTATATATTTTTTTAAAAAATGGATGTTTACAGAGTTTATAAATATTATCATAGTGAAATCAGCCTACTTCTTTTGATTATTGATAGACTAAACAGACATGAATCACTATGAATATAGAAGATTATATATACTGAATATCACATTTTAAAACTTGATCTAATTGACATATCAAACGTTTTGTGCAAAATATATCATATCAGTCCAACTCTTTGTGACCTCATGAACTGCAGCACACAAGGCCTCCCTGCCCATCACTAACTCCCAGAGTCTACCCAAACCCATGTCCATGATGCCATCCAGCCATCTCATCCTCTGTCTTCCCCTTATCCTCCCGCCCCCAATCCTTCCCAGCATCAGGGTCTTTTCCAATGAGTCAGATCTTCGCATGAGGTGGCCAAAGTATTGGAGTTTCATCTTCAACATCAGTCCTTCCAATGAACACCCAGGACTGATCTCCTTTAGGATAGACTGGTTGGATCTCCTTGCAGTCCAAGGGACTCTCAAGATGAGTCTTCTCCATCACCACAATTCAAAAGCATCAATTCTTTGGTGCTCAGCCCTTTTCACTGTCCAACTCTCACATCCATACATGACTACTGGAAAAACCATAGCCTCGACTAGATGGATCTTTGTTGGCAAAGTAATATCTCTGCTTTTCAATATGCTGTCTAGGTTGGCCATAACTTTCCTTCCAAGGAGTAAGCATCTTTTGATTTCATGGCTGCAATCACCATCTACAGTGATTTTGGAGCCCCAAAAAATAAAGTCTGACACTGTTTCCACTGTTTCCCCATCTATTTCCCATGAAGTGATGGGACCAGATGCCATGATCTTAGTTTTCCTAATGTTCAGCCTTAAGCCAACTTTTTCACTCTCCTCTTTCACTTTCATCAAGAGGCTCTTTAGTTCTTCTTCACTTTCTGCCATAAGGGTGGTATCTCCTGTATATCTGAGGTTATTGATATTTCTCCCGGCATTCTTGATTCCAGCTTGTGCTTCCTCCAGCCCACCATTTCTCATGATGTACTCTGCATAAGTTAAATAAGCAGGGTGACAATATACAGCCTTGATGTACTCCTTTTCCTGTTTGGAACCAGTCTGTTGTTCCATGTCCATTTCTAACTGATGCTTCCTGACCTGCATACAGGTTTCTCAAGAGACGGGTCAGATGGTCTGATATTCCCCTCTCTTTAAGAATTTTTCACAGTTTATTGTGATCCACACAGTCAAAGGGTTTGGCATAGTCAATAAAGCAGAAATAGATATTTTTCTGGAACTCTCCTGCTCTTTCGATAATCCAGCAGATGTTGGCCATTTGATCTATGGTTCCTCTGCCTTTTCTAAAACCAGCTTGAACATCTGGAAGTTCACGGTTCATGTATTGCTGAAGCCTGGCTTGGAGAATTTTGAGCATTACTCTGCTAGCCTGTGAGATGAGTGCAATTGTGCAGTAGTCTGAACATTCTTTGGCATTGCCTTTCTTTGGGATAGGAATGAAAACTAACCTTTTCCAGTCCGGTGGCCACTGCTGAGTTTTCCAAATTTTCTGACATATTGAGTGCAGCACTTTCACCACATCATCTTTTAGGATTTGAAATAGCTCAACTGGAATTTCATCACCTCCACTAGCTTTGTTTGTAGTGATGCTTTCTAAGGCCCACTTGACTTCACATTCCAGGATGTCTGGCTCTAGGTGAGTGATCACACCATCGTGATTATCTGAGTCATGAAGATCTTTTTTGTACAGTTCTTCTGTGTATTCTTGCCACCTCTTCTTAATATCTTCTGCTCCTGTTAGGTCCATACCATTTCTGTTCTTCATCGAGCCCATGTTTGCATGAAATGTTCCCTTGGTATCTCTAATTTTCTTGAAGAGATCTCTAGTCTTTCCCATACTGCTGTTTCCCTCTATTTCTTTGCATTGATTGCTAAGGAAGGCTTTCTTATCTCTCCTTGCTATTCTTTGGAACTCTGCATTCAGATGGGAATATCTTTCCTTTTCTCCTTTGCTTTTCGCCTCTCTTCTCTTCACAGCTTTTTGTATTGACACATATATATCATACATATAATGGGTATGAAGGAAAGAGATCTAATTGATCTATATAGTCTTAACAATTGTTTAAAGTTAATATGAAAACAATAAATCAAAGCAAAAACACAACAATTTTATATGTTCTGTATGTCAATCTGTAGAATCTAATAAAAGATATTTCAAGGGAAATGTATAGTCATAAGTATTATACTCCAAATTGAAATGCTGATTGCCATAACTATAGATAAAGTGGGCATTGTAGAATGTTTTCAGCAGTCATATTTCAATGTTTTAAAACTTATATTAAAAAAATATAAACATAATTAAATTGTAGCTGATAAATAATTAAGTTACTCTACCTCAGTCAAGTGGGGTGTATCCCAAACATGCAAGGCTGGATTAATATTAGCAAAAAAATATGATCATGTTATAGATGCAGGACAGGCATACTGTTTTTTTTTTATTAAACTTTTTATTTTGTATTGGAGTAGAGCCAATTAACAACGTTGTGATAGTTTCAGGTGAACAGTGAAGCAACTCAGTCATACATATACTATCCATTCTCCCCCAAACTCTCTCCTATCCAGGCTTCCACATAACATTGAGCAGAGTTTCATGTGCTATACAGTAGGTCCTTATTGGTTATCCATTTGAAATGTAGTAGTATGTACATGTCCATCCCAAATTTCCCACCTATCCCTGCCACCCCTGCATAACATCATTTTCTAGTCTGTGAGTCTGTTTCTGTTTTGTAAATGAGTTTGTTTGTATCATATCTTTTTAGATTCTGCATATAAGGGATGCTGTACAGTGTTTCTGCTTATCTAGGACAGGTATTTCACATAATTAAACACTTAACCTCTTAGTAAATTGGAAGAAATTCCTTTAACCTGATAGAGAGGTCTTGTGTTTTTAAATAGATACTCTTCAAGCATCATCTTAAATAAGGAAATGTCAGAAGTATTGCCTTTACAATCAGGAAAGAGACAAAGAAGCCCTCTGCTCCCATTTTTATTCAAGATAATAAGCTCCATTTTGAACTTATTTATTCAGCAAACATCAAGTTTGATAAGTCCATGATAGAGAGATTATGGATGCAAATCATTTCTTATACATTGATCACTGACTTGTAAATTAGTGAAAGCACTTTGGAAAATAGAATGTTCTGTCTCAAAGTTGAATATTCATGTACCTTAGAACCTAGCAGCTCTACTCCTAGGTATGCAGATGATGCCTTGCTCAAACATCACAGGAGAGATGCACAAGAGTGTTCATAGTAGCACTGTTTACAGTAGCAAGAACCTGGAAAAAACACAAATGCATATGAAGGGGACTTCCCTTGTGGTCCAGTGGCTAAGACTCCAGGCTGTCAATGCAGGGGGCCAGGGTTTGATCCTTGGTCTGGGAACTAGATCCCACATGCTGCAACTCATAGTATGCATGCTGCAACTAAGGCCTGGTGCAGCCAAATTTTTAAAAATGCAAATCAGTAGGAGCCAAAAGAATGACCTATTGCAATAAAGCATGGTATCCTTTGTAGGAAAATAAAAACAGTAAAATTCTGCTTTTTAGAAATCAAGTAAATGCAATAAAATAAAGCACTACATAAAAGGAAACAAGGAAATTACAACCACCTGAATCTTGTCTTTGTCGAGATCAGAGAGCTTCCAAAACAAGGTTGGAGAGCTATATGGTAAACATGTATGTTATTGTCATGTCCTATCTTTTTTGTGTGGTGTGTTCATGGATGACATTATATTTAGAATAATTATTGCAGCTAAATAATTGAAAACATAACATATGGGTCAATGATGAGGGTATGTAATCAATTTATGATTAATCCAATTCTGTATAACTCATATTCAAGGAGAAAAATGTAAGATTTTTAGCTATTTGAGTGCCAGAAAATGGTGAGGTAGCAAAAGGACACAGATAATGGGAGGGACAATGAAAACGAACTTTTCTCATTTTGTTTGCGTAGTATTTAGCCTACATAGAGCACTCAAGACATTGATGACCACAGCAGGCATAAGTGTGCTGACCATCAATGCCATGTGAAATAGCTAGCCAAATCTCTCTAACCCTTAGTGCTTATCTCAAACAGTACATAAGTAAAGTACATGAAACATTTTAGAAGGACAAATATTACAGACTTTGCAAGGTACTGTAAATAATTATGCATTTGCTTCAGTTCAGTTCAGTCACTCAGTCATGTCTGACTCTTTGCAAACCCATGGACTACAGCACACGAGGCTTCTCTCTACATCACTAGCTCCCAGAGATTGCACAAACTCATGTCAATCAAGTTAGAAAAGACGCCGATGCTGGAAAAGATTGAAGGCAGGAAGATAGGGGATGACAGGGGATGAGATGGCTGGATGGCATCTCCGACTCAATGAACATGAGTTTGAGTAAACTCTGGTGGTTGGCAATGGACAAGGAGACCTAGCATGCTGCAGTCCATGGGGTTGCAAAGAGTTGGACATGACTGAGCAACTGAACTGAACTGATGCCATGCAACCATCTCATACTCTGTCGTCCCCTTCTCCTCCTGCCTTCAGTCTTTCCCAGCATCAGGGTCTTTTCCAATGAGTCAGTTCTTTGCATGAGATAGCCAAAGTATTGGATTTTCAGCTTCAGCATCTGTCCTTCCAATGAATATTTAGGACTTATTTCCTTAGGATTGGCTGGTTTGATCTCTTTGCAGTCCAAGGGACTCTCAAGAGTCTCCTCCAACACCACAGTTCTAAAGCATCAATTCTTCTGTGCTCAGCTTTCTTTATAGACCAACTCTCACATCCATACATGACTACTAGAAAAACCATAGCTTTGACTAGATGGACTTTTGTTCACAAAATAATGTCTCTGATTTTTAATATGCTGCCTAGGTTGGTCATAGCTTTTCTTCCAAGGAGTAAGTGTCTTTTAGTTTCATGGCTGTAGTCACCATCTGCAGTGACTTAGCAAAAAAAATAAAGTCTGACACTGTTTCCCCATCTATTTTTCCATGAAGTGATGGGATCAGATGCCATGATCTTCATTTTTTGAATGTTGAGTTTTAAGCTCACTTTTTCACTCTCCACTTTCACTTTCATCAAGAGGCACTTTAGTTCTTCCTCACTTTCTGCCATAAAGTTGTCATCTGCATATCTGAGGTTATTGGTATTTCTTCTGGAAATCTTGATTCCAGCTTGTACTTCATCCAGCCCAGCATTTTGCATTGTATACTCTGCATAGAAGTTAAATAAACAGGGTGACAATAAACAGCCTTGATGTACTCCTTTCTCAATTTGGAACTAGACCGTTGTTCCATGTCTTGTTCAAACTGTTGCTTCTTGACATGCATACAGATTTCTCAGGAGTCAGGTTAAGGTGGTCTTGTATTCTCATCTCTAAGAATTTTCCACAGATTGTTGTGATCCACATAGTCAAAGGCTTTGGCGTAGTTAATAAAGCAGAAATAGATGTTTTTCTGGAACTCTCTTGCATTTGCCTATTCACTAAGGTATCCAACAAACATATATTAAGCCAGAACTCTGTATCCAGATACATTTGAGGCACTAATGATGGAAAGGTGTAGAATTATAGCCCGTATTCCAGAGAGGCCCCACTGGGCACAGGAGACCACATATTGACTAATATTATAAAACCAAAAACCATAATTTCTGGGGTCAAATATTTAAAATTAAAACATTTTGAGAAATTTTAGAGGTAGACATCGTCATTGTAGTTAAACTAGAGGCAATTATAATGTCACGTAAAGAATGACAACCTGGGATAATCAGAGAAGGCTTCAAGATGGAAGTGACCTTGATTCTTTGTAGTTATCTTATTAAATAACCTAAAGTTGTACTGTAAAGAAAAAATAGTTGGTCAACCAAATAAGAGAAGGCACAATATGTACAAAACCATGAAGGTGTGAGAGCACATGGTATATACTGGGAGTTTTTATACTCTGCTGTGCTAAAGCCTAGATACTATGGCGGGGAGACTAATAGTGGAAGTAAGTTATGTTAGCCCTTTGATGGTCTGGCCCAGCCTACCGCCTTATTTCAAAGTAGCATCCCCATTAGTAATATGAAGATAGATAGTATTATATGCAAGCCTACTCTTAGCTTGGTTCCTGCTACTAAAATACTCTTTTTTCCCCAGTTAAACTATTATTGATCGTCTAAATCACAGTTTGCCTTAGGAACTTGAATACTGTGGTTGAAGTTTCTTACCCTTTTTCCACTCTGGCTTCTCAAGCTTTTCCATGTTTTTTTAAAATACATCTTAACTGTTTGGTAAATGAAAAAATGATTTCTCATAACAGCTTTAAATTTAGCACTCAGATTTAGTTTCATCCAGTGAAAGACAGTGTGTCAAAACAACTTTTGATGCCCTCCAAACCAGCTCATATTTGAAAGTGTGAGTGAGTGTAATCAAGTGGGGACCTCTAACACATCTGTTCCACTCACCTATATAGTAACAGACCTGTGGCTGCTGAAATACACTCTATAGGTCATGGGGTGCTATACCTCATTCATTGCCATACCTCCGTGGCTAGAGGCTGCTCATTTACTCCCAGAGCTGACCTGAACTTGCCTAGCAACAGGATGTTGTTGCTAGTGGTAACCATTCCATGGGGAAATGTTTGTTCTGGGTGTTTGGGTTCTTTATCTTTACAGATACATAGTACTTTGATAGACTTTATGAGTGGCAATGTTTCATCACCTAACATACGCCATTCTTTTGCCTCCTGTGCATGTACAAACTTAGAAATTTGTCATTTAGAAATAGAAGTACAGTTTGAGGATTGGCCTCCCCCTTGATTTGAATAAATTATTTTTTCACCTAGATCAAAAACAGATGTCTCACCAAGTCTTACTGGAATTGACTGCCCTCCCACATGAGCCCCACCTGTGAGTTCTCAGATGTGGCCAACATAAGCCATAGGAACTTGAGCTCTAAACAAAATTTTTAAAATAATAATTCAGAAAGCAGAAAAATTCACTTGAAAATGTGCTGTCAAGGCATTTAAGTTATCAACATGTTAAATTGAGGTTCAAAGGTCTTCATTTTGAAGCTTTAGAGCAAGATTTCTTAATCTCAACACTCCACGTTGTAGGCTGGATAGCTCTTCATTGTGGAGCGCTGTCCTGGGCACTGAAGAATATTTAGCCATCTCTCTTATGTCTACCCACTAGAAGCAAGGAGGAGCCTACCTTCTACATATGACAACCAAAAATATCTTCAGACATGGATAAATATTTGTGAACCCTTGGGGACAAGATTGATCTTGGTTGAAAACTACTAATAGATTCAATTAAAAGAAAAAAGTGTTTAGATGTAGAATTGTTAGCCAAACAAGCAAACCAGGCATAACTGGTGGAAAGATGAATGAGAATTTAAATTTATTTTTTCCAAGTTAGTTTTTTATTTTCTTTAAATAAATACACAGAAGCAGGATTGCTAGATCATAGGATAGTTCTATTTATAATTTCTTCAGAAAACTCCATACTGTTTTCAGTAGTTACTGTACCAATTTACTTTCTAATTTTTAGATGTAGAGTCATTAGCCAAACATGCAAACCAAGCATGCTTGATGGAAAGATGAATGAGAATGTAAATTTTTTTTAAGTCTTAGAACACAACCCAAAATGCCAACACTCAATTAAAGCTTCTATTGTGCTTGCTGCTGCTGCTAAGTCACTTCAGTCATGTCCGACTCTGTGTGACCCCATAGACCGCAGCCCACCAGGCTCCTCTGTCCCTGGTATTCTCCAGGCAAGAATACTGGAGTGGGTTGCCATTTCCTTCTCCACTACTGTGCTTATAGAGGACTTAAAAAGAAAAAGAAAAAAGACCAATGTGTGACAGCCAGTGCCTAAAATCATGTTGACAATTAAATAAAATATTTAGATGAATTTGTTTTCCACTAGTTCATGTGGAATCAGTTTTTGTCATTTGCCTAAGCCTTGTTTGTTATTCCAGTTATGGTGAATTCTGTTGATTATTACTGACTGGTCAGTAGCTTTCTGTTTACTGCTATAGTTTAGATTTCAACCAGGAGTTATATATAATTGACCATATGGGGAAACTGAGATACACTCAGTTAACTAAAGCATGATACTCCCATAATTTTTTAATGTTATGGTTATATAGCAGAATGCCTTGGTTTGTTGTATACATGCTTAAGTATTAGGATGATGAGGGTTGCTTATCGTGATTATATGGGCAACTTCTCTAATCACTGAGGAAAAAAAATCTTCACATTTTGTATATATTGTATTTATATGTTGTAATATCTCTAACTTTGAGATTATTTTCAATATTTTAAAAATATAAAAATTTCACTCTGTACATAAGCATGAAAAAGGTAGAGGAAGAATATATATATAATGTGGGTGCTGTCACTAAGTCGACTTAATCTTAACTGAGCATGAGCGGGGAAATCTGAGTACATTATTATCTCAGTAGGTTTAAATTCCTATATGACTCTTAAAGTGTGAACATCTTGACACATTTACATTTCACTGGCAATTTCAGTAATTATCAAGGGTAATTTTATATTTTTTAACTATATGAAAGTTTTTCTTTACATATTGCCTTTAGAAGTTATTCTCATAATGAGATGCAACCAGGAAAGAATGAAGAAAACTGCAATGATGTCAATGGAAGTAAGGAGGCTAGAGGCAGCCTGGGCAATGAGACACAGCACAGCATTGGAGCCTTGCTGGTTTGAAACCTGGGCTGGCTCATTTTGAGCTCCTTAGGAATGGTCATCTATAAAGGGGAGAAACTTCCAGTGGCCCTACTATGTCTAGTCATGTTTCCTTGTATTAGTTCAGTTCAGTCACTCAGTCATGTCCGACTCTTTGTGACCCCGTGAACCACAGCATGCCAGGCTTCCCTGTCCATCACCAACTTCCTGAGTCCACCCAAACCCATGTCCATCGAGCCAGTGATGTCATCCAGCCATCTCATCTTCTGTCATCCCCTTCTTCTCCTGCCCTCAATCTTTCCCAGCATCAGGGTCTTTTCCAATGAGTCAACTCTTCACGTCATGTGACCAAGGTATTGGAGTTTCAGCTTCAACATCAGTCCTTCCAATGAACACCCAGGACTGATCTCCTTTAGGATGGACTGGTTGGATCTCCTTGCAGTCCAAGGGACTCTCAAGATGAGTCTTCTCCATCACCACAGTTCAAAAGCATCAATTCTTTGGCGCTCAGCCCTTTTCACTGTCCAACTCTCACATCCATACATGACTACTGGAAAAACCATAGCCTTGACTACACGGATCTTTGTTGGCAAAGTAATATCTCTGCTTTTCAATATGCTGTCTAGGTTGGCCATAACTTTCCTTCCAAGGAGTAAGCATCTTTTGATTTCATGGCTGCAATCACCATCTGCAGTGCTTTTGGAGCCCAGAAAAATAAAGTCAGCCACTGTTTTCCCATCTATTTCCCATGAAGTGATGGGACCAGATGCCATGATCCTAGTTTTCTGAATGTTGAGCTTTAAGCCAACTTTTTCACTCTCCTCTTTCACTTTCATCAAGAGGCTCTTTAGTTCCCCTTCACTTTCTGCCGTAAGGGTGGTGTCATCTGCTTATCTGAGGTTATTGATATTTCTCCCCACAATCTTGATTCCAGCTTGTGCTTCATCCAGCCCAGTGTTTCTCATGATTACTCTGCATATAAGTTAAATAAGCAGGGTGACAATATACAGCCTTGATGTACTCCTTTTCCTATTTGGAACCAGTCTGTTGTTCCATGTCCAGTTCTAACTTTTGCTTCCTGACCTGCATACAGGTTTCTCAAGAGGCCCTGCTAACTACTTCCATGTCATGGGCTTCCCAGGTGGCCCAGTGGTAAAAACAAAAAATGCTCCTGCTAATCAGGAGACGTGGGTTTGGTCCCTGGATTGGAACCATGCCCCGGAGGAGGAAATAGCAACCCACTCCAGAAATCTTGCTTGGAAAAATTCCATGGACAGAGGAGCCTGGCAGGCTACAGTTCATGGGTTGCAAAGAGTCAGTCATGACTGAGTGACTCAGTGCACATGCAACCACCTCCATAGATGGTGAGGAGATTGGGTAAATGCAGCAGCAGATTAGGTGTTTGGAATTAACATGTACACACTACTATTTATAAAATAATCAACAAGGACGTGCTGTATAAGGAGCTCTACTTAGTATTATGTAAAAACCTATATGGGAAAAAAATCTGAAAAAGAATCGATAAATGAATATATATAGCCGAATCACTTTGCTGTACACCTGAAGCTAAACACAATGCTGTAAATCAACTATACTTCAACAGAAAATAAATTTTTTTTTGAAAATGCACCAGCAGAACCATCAGTGGAATGCAAAAGCCTTTCAGATTAGTACCTTTTAGAGTAGTCAGAAAAGGGAATCAGTGTTTTTGACTAGAACAGTTGCAGTGGAGTCATGGCAGTGGGTTAAAGAGGTAACAGTGCCGAGACTTTGCATGGCACCAGGTTGGGAAGAGGGAAAAAGGTAGATAACAGCAGTGGAGGGGCATAAGATTAACAGAAGAATTTGACTTTTTGTTTTTTATGAGATGAGAGAAGCTTGCATGCATGCTCAGTCACTTTAGTCGTGTCCGACTCTTTGCAACTTATGGGCAGTAGCCCACCAGGCTCCTCTGTCCATGGGATTCCCCAGGCATGAATTCTGGAGTGGGTTGCTGTGCCTTCTGCCAGGGGATCTTCCTGACCCAGGAATTGAAGCCATGTCTCCTGCACTGCAGGCAATTCTTTACCCACCAAGCCACCTGGGAAGCCCGAGAGAAGCTTAAGTGTTTAATGTGGTGAGAGAAAAACCCACAGAGAGTGAGTAGTAGGTTTGCAGGCAAGTAGTTTGGAAGGACAATCTAGAATTGAGGAAACAGACCTCTTGATGAGACTGAAGCTAAATCCCAGTAAGAAGTAAGGGGTTCCTAAGCTGAAAGGAGAGAAATGGGAGTCTGGTTTCAAGGATGAAGCAGGTGTAGCTCTGTGGAATTCTTTGTCAAGTTAGAAGAAGGATTCATGGTACAGCCAAGACAGCGAGGGGTATGGGACTGAAAATATGAGGGATAGAGTGGGTCACCTACAAAGCCATTGTTTATAACTCCTGGGTGTGACTTCTGTGCCTGAGGTAGTGAAGAAAAACCCATGACCATAATTCAGCTTTCCCATGGGAATCCTCAGTACAGAGTCCCTGCCGTATTCTGCTCCCTGTCTGCAAAGTGTCGGCTACCTTTTTTGTTTGTTTCCGATACAACAGTTTTCTGTGTTGATTTTTCTTGGCTCAGGAGAGGTCTCTAATCTGACCTAGCAGACATTAAAGCTTGTTCAGTACAACTTACAGGTTCTGACTATCACCACCACCATCAGAACTGTAGACCAGTTTTGAGAATTCACTTATTAATAGTTATACACATAGCAGTTTGGAAAGCCATGTTTCAAGCCATAATATAACATGCTGCTGCTGCTAAGTCGCTTCAGTCGTGTCCGACTCTGTGCGACCCCATAGACGGCACCCACCAGGCTCCACCGTCCCTGGGATTCTCCAGGCAAGAACACTGGAGTGGGTTGCCATTGCCTTCTCCAATACATGAAAGTGAAAAGGGAACGTGAAGTTGCTCAGTCGTGTCCGACTCTTTGCAACCCCATGGACTGCAGCCTACAAGGCTCCTCCGTCCATGGGATTTTCCAGGCAAGAGTACTGGAATGGGGTGCCATTGCCTTCTCCAATAATATAACCTAGTTCCCATATTTCTGGAAGGATTAAATACTCATTTTCAAATAACCACCTTTATTTTATATCTTACACTTTCACTTGTTTATGGAATTCTCTTTTAATTTCCATGGGTGGAGCCTTAGTCAAGTGACTTGCAAAGCCCAGAGTGTAACTTTCCAACCTGGTGATCCTTGAGAAGGGGCTATTTTGAGGAAATTGCTTTTAAAATGGGATTTTTGAAATGCTGCCGACTCTGGTGTTTTAAAGTTTGTACTTATGCCCTTTGGCAACGAGTGTTTAGGATGTCCATTTATTGATCTAAATAATAAATATGAGGAGTCAGTTTGCTTTGCACTAAACAAATATGCCATTTCTGCTTAAACATATATCTCCAATTCAAGCAGATAAATCAAACGTGAAGGGAGAATCGAGAAAAACAACAGTAAAAATTCCCGGAGTGGCTAATGAGGAGCAAAGAATAGATGACCTTTGAATCTTGGCAAGATGATTAAACACCCACATTCTTACAATGAGACTCCTCCATCCACACACTCTTCAATGAGGTTGAGTGTTGTGCCATTATCAGGGGAAGTCAAATTGGACTTGCCTTGAATTAAATTTGTTCTTTGGGTCCTGACATTTATCAATACAGAATGTGTTCCCTAGAAAACCAATGTCAGCACTTCCAGACCCAGCAGCACTGAATAGTTCCACTTTGCTCTGGAGCACTTGTTCATTATGGCTGATGTACTCAGAGTGAGGTTGGGGGTGTGTGCATGCACCACAAAGGTGGCTGATGGAGGCTGGAAAGAGAATAGTCAGAAAAATCCAAGGACTCATGGAGAAAAGAGGAATCGGCACCCTTAACTTGCGTAGGTGGGAGCCAGTCCCCTCCTCCCATTTCTTATTGTGTTGTCTTATGTACATTGCAACCCACTGGGTAGAGATTGTAGCTGCTTAATATTCCATTCAGAACCTACTTTGCAGTTAGCATTTAATACACGTTAAATAGCAATAATAGCATCATATAGAGCCTCTAATTTCAGAAAGTGAGGTAGAAATTGCTGTTTTGAATCTCTATTAATGGCACTGGCTTTGGATGCCTTTTTCCTCTCCCAACACTGTCTGTCTCCTGCTGGCTGTTACACATTGTACACTCACAAAGCCACCACTACTAGCCAGTCATCCTGATCAGCTGCCACAAGGGTCAGAATACTTCGGCTTTCTCCACGTGCCTACACACACATGCCTCTGCGGGCAGGATGACAAAAAGAAGCCACTGCCTTCGAAAGAGCAGCTCTGATCCAGCTGCTCACTGCACACCATCACCTCTGGCTTGTGTGCCCCCTACCTGAGCACAGACGTGTACAGGAGGGCGTTGGAATGGAGAAATCATGAATTCTTTCCTTGCTCTTTCTGGTCACCAACAGTGTCCAGCAAGCTAGGCAGGAGTTCAGCCTACTGATCAGCATTTGCTTAAAATGGCTGGGTTGAATTGGATTTGGTGGAATGCCTATTTTTTTCTGTAAAGTTGGTCATTTTCTTTCATTAGAGGGATTTCTTCTTATTCGAAGAGCTGCTTGGCAACTGAGAGAGAGCAGTTTAGCTTCAAATTAAAATAGTTGCTGTCAATCAGAAGCTAACTACAAGGCTAGTGGACAGTCTTTTTTTTTTTTAAATTGAAGATATTAATAGATTTTCTTTGGCTAGATATAAGAAAGGGAAATGCATCCGTAGGAGGGAGGCAATGAAGGAGTCTAGGGAGGGAGCAAAGAAGGAAGGGAAGGAAGGATAGGATGACTTGGGTTTAAGGAGAAGTATTCAGAGGACAGTGTGAGGGAGGGAAAAATATTTTTTTTTTGGTTGCTTCTTTGTCTATTTTACCAGCTTTGCTTAAATTGACTTAGTGTTTGGAAGAATATAATTCATCCCAGAAGGTTTTAGTAATGGGCAAAACATTATCTTTGTTTATGTTAAATGTGGTAGAGATAGATAAATGTTTTAATTTATATTTATAATTGACTCTTTACAATGGCTAATTTTAATTCCAGGAGCATGGGGTGACCGTTTCAGCAGTGTGGGAGCTCCATCAAGCTATGCCTTAACTCAGAGGAGGGGTCAGAAGATGGGCATGGGCTAGGACTAAATAATAAATAATACTAAAAGCACTGAGTGCCTTCTACATGCCAAGTTGCTGTTCTCTCTAAATGCTTACATGCAACCATTTCTGTAAATTCTCACAACAAATCAGCCAGAAGGGGTACTGTTCTTTCTGTCTTACAGAGGAGAAAATTGGGACACAGAGAGACTAAATAACTTACCCAAGGTCGCAATAATAAAGTCTTGATACCAGAATTTTAGCTCACTCGTTTTAAATTCCAGGAGCTGTGGTCTCAAATGAGCATTCAACATTTTAAAAAGGACAGGCATGGTACATACTTGGTGTAATTCTATTAGCTACTAACTCCAGTGACATAAGTAGAACATCATGTGGCTTTTCATTACCTGCAAGATAAATTCCTGACTCTTTAGCAGGCACACCACTGAACTCTGGGTGTCGAAGGTCTGTCATGGTCCAGACAGAGCCTCATTTTTAGCCTCAGTTTCAGCCACTGTTCATAAATTGCCCCCAACCAAGCCATCTCAGTTTACTTGCAGCTGGGTTTTTCTTTTCCCCTGTGCCTCCTCATATCTGCAAAGACTCATTCCTTCTTCTGTTTCCCAGAGTCCTCACTTTCTCTCTTCTTTATCTGGGAGATTTGCCTTTCAAATGGCAGCTCACTTTGCCTCCTCTGAGAAGGCATATCTGAATTCTCCATCAGGTTTAAGGATCCCTTCATCTGTAATCCCACAACACCTAGATACTCTTGCTCTGGAGCACTTCGTGCAGTGCCCTATCACTATTCTTTTACATATTTTACTCTGTCATTTGGCTATAACCATTCAGAGACAAATACAATACCTTATTCATGCTCTTATGTCTGGTGTCTTTAAAAGTACCTTATGAGTGGGTGTTAGTTGCTCACTCTTGTCCGACTCTGCCACCCCATGGGCTATAGCCCGCCAGGCTCCTCTGGCCATGAAATTTTCCAGGCAAGAATGTTAGAGTGGGTAGCCATTCCCTTCTCCAGGGGATCTTCCTGACCCAGGTATCAAACACAGGTCTCCTGCACTGCAGGCAGATTCTTTACTGTGTGCACCCCACCTTGTGAGTGAAAGGCATTTAGTAACTGTTGGTGAATGAATGCTCAATGAGCCTACTCCTCAGGCTCCCTTTCACCCATGAGGTCTCAACCTAAATGTCAGTTCCTCCAGGAGTTCTTTTATGATCATTCCCTTCATTTGCCCTCTGAGGTCAATTAAAGATTGTTAAATTATTTGCCATCCTTTCCATTAAGAAGTGGGTGTAAACCTTTTCCTTTGAGTCTGAGCAGGCTCATGGCTGCTTAACCAATGGAACACAGCCTAAATGATGCTTTTCTGGGTGTCCAGCTCAGGCTATCAGATACTGGCAGCTACTTCTTCCTGTCTGCTGAGGTGGTTGGTTTTCAGTTGCTGAGTTGTATCTGACTCTTTATAACCTCATGGACTGCACCACTTCAGGCTTTCCTGTCCTTCCCTATCTTCTGGAGTTTGTGCAAAATCATGTCCATTGATGACGCCATCCAGCCATCTCATTCTCTGTCGCCCCCTTCCCTCTGCCCTCAGTCTTTCCCAGCGTTAATCTTTTCCAATGAGTCTCCTGGGGTATGTGCTCATGGATCCCAGCTTCCTTGCTGTGAGAAAGCACGATGAAGAGGCCCACATGGAGAACAGCCCACAGCCAGCGCTAAATGGAATCCATGCGAGTAAAGTCAGCTACTACCTTTAAGAGTAGGAATGAACTGCCCCAGCTAAGGCCTGACCAAACTGCAGTTGGTTGGCAAAATAAAAGGTTGTGCTAACCCATTAAGTATAGGTTGATTGTTTTTGATATTGTTCATGAGTACAGAGATGAAACAGTCTCTAACACATCATCCTGTTGATTTTTGCTTGTTATAATACATCTCAATCTGAAAGGGTTATATCTATCACCTCTCTCCTCCCAGTTACTATGCGTGTGTGTGTGCTAAGTCACTTCAGTCATGTCCAACTCTTTGCAACCCTGTGCACTGTAGCCCACCAAGTTCCTCTGTCCATGGGATTCTCCAGGCAAGAATACTCGAGTGGGTTGCCCTGCCTTCCCCCAGGGGATCTTCCAGACCCAGGGATAGAACCTGTGTCTCCTGTAGCTACTGCATTGAAGGCAGGTTCTTTACCCCTGAGCCAACAGGGACGCTCTCCCAGTTAAAAGTGAATTCCATGTCTGTCCTATCCACTTTTACAAATGGTACCTAATATAGAACACATGCTTGGTAAAGCCTTCTTGAATGTTCTTCTTGGAGCTGTGTTAGAAGAAAGGTGCCCATAGATGAAACCAAGGTCCTTGGACATGTTGATGAAATCATCTCTCTTATGTTGAAAGTTACAGCATACATTCAAAGATAATTGTATTTCAAGTTCCATGTTATAGGCAGACAATTAATACCTTAGACTGACTTTACTAAGGTAAGGTATACATTTCTTATATTTTTTTAAAGTAGGTTGTTTATCTTAAACCAGATATGTTCTGTAAGGTGAGGATGGGAGAACAGAGAATGGTGGTGTCATGGTAGAAAAGAATGTCTGGTCTGTGTTTATAGGCAAAATAATTTACGAAAGGAAAAAAGAAACTGGAAATTTTTAAAAAATCCTCATTTTTTTGTTGGACAATCCTACAGAACCCAGTGTTAATCTATGTTCTCTAAAATATGATTTTTTAAACAATTGACCCTAATAAGCTATGTTCTTTAAAAAATTCTGTCATGTTTTAATTTAGTCTTAAATAATTACACACAGCTCTTCAAACTACAGATCATAAAACCTAAGAAGAAAAACTCACTTTCACAGAGGTTATTTAAATAAAAGAACAAAAAGATGGAAAAGTTTTAATGGTATTTTTCCCAGTAACTGGGCACTTTCTTCTAATGTTAAGAGGGGAATCTTTGTCTTGATATACTCATTCCCAGCTCCATGAGCAAGTGGGTCACTTTAAGTCCATGTGGGAAATAAAGTATCAAATGATCAGCAAGAAGCTGAACTTTAAATCTACAAGTGCACTTTCCATTCCTATGGAAATTGCACATTCTGTGGAAATGTACTTAGATTGTCATTGTCTAGTCAAATACAGTGAAAATGCAAGTTGAAGGAGCATAATTAAGGTTAAAAAAAAAAAGATTCAGTGAGAATGGCTGTCTTTCATGAAGTCTAATCAGCACCTTGGATGTGTCTATGGGCACAAGAATGGTCAGACACATTTTCCTGAACCACTGGTCCTCAATTATCATCATCTGTGGCTTGTTATGTAAGTGTATGCACTATTTCAGTATCCTTGCTTAGGTAATCTGGATGCTCTGTTGAATAGAAATTTTCTTGGAGCAGGCTTCTTCAAATCCCATTGCCTAGGTCTATTTCTTTGATTTCATGCAGCTTGTCAAGTTATCAATAAAGCAGAAATACTAGTTTTTTGAAAGAGAGAGAGATTTTTTTTTGGAAATACAGTCAGTGAATTCTAATGTTAGCTTTAAAGAAGACTTGTAAAAATACCAAATATGCTGTTATATTTTTGTGCATCCGCAGAGATAGGAATAATAGAAGTGCACTGATAAAAGAATAAGCCTCACACAGCTAAACCTCCCAATGTCAAACCTCTCCTACAGAATGACATGAAGTATAATTAAACTTGAATCCACAAGTATTTATTATTTATTGAACATCTATGATGCTCAAGGCAATGGCATATGTTCTGTAAAGGACACAGTGCAATCAACCTATAGTCCTAATCAGCAAGTAGCTTTCACTGTGTGTTAATATCTCACCATTTAAGAAAATGAATATAATTTTATATAAATGGATTCAAAGATTGTAAAGATGTCCCCAGAAGCAGATGAGGTTAGATCTCAAATTCAGCTTCCCTGTGCCTTACTATTTGGATAAGCAGAAGTGGTTAGGTAGCAATCCCGTGAGAAACACTAGGTATAAGCCTGTGAAAACAGACTCAGAAATGAATTTATTTTCTTAGTACTTTTTAGTAGAATATTGCTAACATCACCTAATGGCCAAGAATTTTAATGAAATTTTAATAATGTAAAATGGTTGCAAACTTCCAATTTCCTTTCTGCCTGCCTTGCCTACAAGACATGTAACTGGCTCACTTATTTTTCTACTTAAAGCTATTTCATAAACTTAAGAGGCAGAATACATTCCTGAGGAGGAGATAATATTCAAAAGAAGATATTTTGGATTTCAAGATTCATCTAGGCCATAAATAGGACCAGGGGAATGCCTCAATCATATCTTCCTACTTCCACTGTTTCTTTTTAAACTGCAGAAGTAAGTAACTGTCTCTTTTTGTTTGTAAAAAATGATTTGAAAGGTTTTTGCTTTCTTATTTATAGAATCAAGTTCACAAAATCAAATTTCAGGAGATGGGTAGATTTGCAGTCATTGTGCTGTGTTTGATCTCCTGTTCCTAGAATGTAATTCTGATTATTTCAAAAGCTCATTGACTGTAGAATATAAAACTTTTCACATTTGTTTCAAGGACAAATTTTCTTGCCACAAATGAAGACAGTTCATTATCTTGAAAAATTCCTGGCAGAACGCAGATGAATCTCAATAAAAACCTGTTTCACGTCATTACAGTCAAATTCAAATGTGTAGAATGTTACTGTTATTGGAGCTAAGTGTAAAAGCATCAGGATTAAGATGATAAAGAATTATGTAGGCAATGCCAGAGAACGTAGATGTTTTGCTTAGGTAATGGGAACTTTTTGAACAGTTTCAAGCAGGGGCATAGCACAACCATATTTTCAGTTAAAAAGATCACCAGAAGTAGTATGGAGAAAGAAATGGAGGAAACAAGACTGGAGACCAAGACAACATTTTCAATCATCTTGTTCAGAGAAGAAGAGTTGAGTTATAACATTGAGTTATAACAATGAGAATGGGAAAGAGAAATAGAGAAAGAACTTCAAGATAGATATACAAAGCAGAATCATTAGGACTTAGTGAGTGACTAAGTGAGAGAGGAAAAGAAGGCATAGTTGTTTTCATGGCTTCTGGCTCTGAGAGTTGGATAAGGATTTGTGCCATCTCACAGAATAAAAGTAATGATAAAGAAGTTGTGGTCTGGAGGAGACAGTAATGAGTTGGAGAACCTTGGAAGCATTCTTCAAACTAGATGCTTGAAATAGTGGTTTGAGATAACTAGTCCTGGGAAATTAGGAAGAAAGGTTCTGTAAGTTTTTTGTGTTAAATTTTAAATAGCCCTTAGTTCCAAACTGTTGCAGGGAAGTGTTAATTAGTATATACAGGACTTGCAAAATACTGATGGTATATTGATGGCAGTTGATAAGGTCACTCAGGAAAGGTAGGTAGAGAAGAAAAATAGAAGGCTGATAAGGAAACCATCATATAAAGAAGAGTAGATAGAATGGAAGTCTGCATGGGGATATGAAGGAAATAGGAAAATTATTTAGGAGGAAAGCTGTCCTAGAAGCCTAGCAAAGAAAATGTTTCAAGTATGACAGTTGCCAGTAGTATCAAATGTGACCTGAAAGAGAAATATGATCAAAGCTTGCAAATATACAAATACATTATTTTGCATTTGATAATTAGTAAAACTGTTTTCCATGGGAAAGAATGCCCTATTCACCCATTTGGTCTCTAATACTCCATGTAAGACTCAACCCCATGCATGAACACCCTCATCCTGCTTGGGTTCTACCTCCCTGTGCCAAGTCATCACCCCAGAAGACCTCCCCCATCTCCCCCTCCTTGGGTTCTGACACCCCACACTACTGCTTTCCTAGGACAGCATCCTCCTCACCTTGATCATTTCCCAGTACTACACTCTGGTCCACCACCACTGTTCCCTGCCTCGAGCAAGGAGACCTGAAATGCTTTGCCCCACTCTAACGCCTTTAGGAATGAACAGTTCATAGAAAGGAGGGGAAAAGGAAGAGAAAGAACAAATTTACATAATTTGAATGTGTCTGTGATAAAACCCTACTGGCCACATACTCCAATAGGCAGCAACTATTTCTTCTTAGAGGGGAACTCTGGATCCATCCAGAGGTAGAAGGGGTGATACGCCAGTTGGGCCAGCCAAAAACTTCAAAATGTATGTTAGATTTGTCACTGGGAGAGTGTCTATGGTCTTGCTTAGAACCATTTTGCTGTCTTCACCTGCAATTTAAAATGCTTCAGATTTCAACCTTGGTTTTTATTTCTTCTCTGTTATATATTTTTTCTGTAGATCTTTTACAAACTATGTTCTTTAAATTGATAGCTATAATTTTCCAGTTAAAATCTTCCATAATTACCAGATCCTTATTTCCAAATAATTTATAATCCCCATTAAATGCTCCACAGGTGACCAGTAATGTTTGAAATTTAACTACTGTCTTTCCCCCCAACCCTGACTAATCCTACCATTTTTCACGTTTCTATGAGTGGTATCTCTCTTCTCCTAGCCATCCAAGTTAAAAATCTTATGCTACTCCATACTCTTTCCTCTCTCTGATTCTTCAAACCCAATGTCTAAGACCTGCCATTTTGACTTGCTAAGTAAATCTCAAATATATCCTCTCCTTTTCATTTTCACTATTACTGCCTTAATTAAATGTTGTGATTCACATCTCTGATCCACATTCAGACTTACGGAACTCTTTCCTTTTGGTAGCTAGGATGTTGCCTGCTGATGGCTCACTGATTAAAAAAAAATCTCTGCCAATCAGGAATTTTCCAGAAAGGGAGTTAGCTGCCTTACCTAAGGTTACATCCCCTTCCCAGGAGCAACTTCCATCCACTGACTACTGGTTGGTGCAGACGTACAAAGACCTTGACCCTCCTTCCACAATGTGCAACAACTTTGAAAAGCCATCCCAGTGACTGAGTTTCCCTATGAGATGACCAAGAATTTGTTGTAATTCCATTGCAGTTGACTGTCTCCCAGTTCTGAGGCCTTCAAGCCCTCACAGGTATTGCCAAAAGCATACCCAAACTCTCTGTGTGTAGCTCTTCATTTCACAGTTTGTTTCCTAGGAAATTTGATTGCAGACATAAGGATAATTGATGCTTAGAGTAGACCAAGGAGACAGAATTTGCAAACCAGATGACCTACCAGTCCCCTGGGAAGTCTGAAAGTAGGCATATCTCTGACATACTGTACTGATTCAATTGTTCAGACTCTCCAATGGGAAGTTCAAATTGTATGGTTCTGAAAGAGAATGCAGTAGGTAATGCAGTACCTCAAGTATTTTTGAGATTGAGAGTGAGTAATCATAAGGACAATGGGGCTGCTGGTGCCATGTATTCATTGGAGAAAACAAAGCTTAGGGATGGTTAACAAAGTGTTAAAATCAGTCTCCTTGATAGCTGATAAAGGAATTCATAGCTCTTGTAGCTTCAGTTCCATTCAGTCGCTCAGTCGTGTCCGATTCTTTGCAACCCCATGGACCGCAGCATGCCAGGCTTCTCCGTCTACCACCAACTCCCAGAACTTACTCATGTCCGTCAAGTCAGTGATGTCATCCAACCATCTGGCCCTCTGTCATCCCCTTCTCCTGTCTTCAATCTTTCCCAGCATCAGGGTCTTTTCCAAGGAATCAGTTCTTCGCATCAGATGGCCAAAGTATTGGAGTTTCAGCTTTAGCATCAGTCTTTCCAATGTATATTCAGGACTTATTTCCTTTAGGATTGACCAGTTGGATCTCTGTGCTGTCCAAGGAACTCTCAAGGGTTTTCTCCACACCACAATTCAAAGGCATCAGTTCTTCAGTGGTCAGCCTTCTTTATATTCCAACTCTGACATCCATACATGACTACTGCAAAAAACATAGCCTTGACTAGATGAGCCTTTGTTGGCAAATTAATGTCTCTGTTTTTTAGTATGCTGTCTAGGTTGGTCATAGCTTTTCTTCCAAGGAGCAAGCATCTTTTAATTTTATGACAGTAGTCACCATCTGCAGTGATTTTGGAGCCCCAAAAAATAAAGTCTGTCCCTGTTTCCACTGTTTCCCCATCTATTTGCCATGAAGTGATGGGACCAGATGCCATGATCTTAGTTTTCTGAATGTGGAGTCTTAAACCAGCTTTTTCACTTTCATCAAGAGGCTCTTTAGTTCTTCTTCACTTTCTGCCATAAGGGTGGTGTCATCTGCATGTCTGAGGTTATTGATATGTCTCCTGGCAGTCTTGATTCCAGCTAGTGCTTCATCCAGCCCAGCATTTTGCATGATGTACTCTGCATATAAGTTAAATAAGCAGGGTGACAATATACAGCTTAGGATGCACTCCTTTCCCAATTTGGACCAGTCTATTGTTCCATGTCCAGTTCTATCTGTTGCTTCTTGACATGCATACAGATATCTCAGGAGGAAGGTAAGGTGGTCTGGTATTCCCATCTCTTGAAGAATTTTCCAGTTTGTTTTAATCCACACAGTCAAAGGCTGTCGCATAGTCAAGCAGAAGTAGATGTTTTTCTGGGACTCTCTCGAGTTTTTGATGATCAGCAGATGTTGGCAATTTGATCTCTGGTTTCTCTGCCTTTTCTAAACCCAGCTTGAACATCTGGAAGTTCATGGTTCACGTACTGTTGAAGTCTGGCTTGGAGAATTTTGAGCATTACTCTGTTAGCCTGTGAGATGAGTACAATTTTGCAGTAGTTTGAGCATTCTTTGTCATTGCCTTTCTTTGGAATTGGAATGAAAACTGACCTTTTCCAGTCCTGTGGCCACTGCTGAGTTCCACATTTGCTGGTATATTGAGTACAGCACTTTCACAGCATCATCTTTTAGGATTTGAAATAGTTCAACTGGAATTCCATCACTTCCACCAGCTTTGTTCATAATGATGCTTCCTAAGGTCCACTTGACTTTGCATTCCAGGTTGTCTGGCTCTGGGTGAGTGACACTATCGTGGTTATCTGGGTCATGAAGATTTCTGTATAGTTCTTCTGTATATTCTTGCTACCTCTTCTTAATATCTTCTGCTTCTGTTTGGTCCATACCATTTCTGTCCTTTATTGTGCCCACCTTTGCAGAAAATGTTTCCTTGGTATCTCTAATTTTCTTGAAGAGATCGCTAGTCTTTCCCATTCCATTGTTTTCCTCTATTTCTTTGCATTGATCACTGAGGAAGGCTTTCTTATCACTCCTTGCTATTCCTTAGAACTCTGCATTTAAATAGGTATATCTTTCCTTTTCTCCTTCGCTTTTAGCTTCTCTCCTTTTCACAGCTATTTGTAAGGCCTCCTCAGACACCATTTTGCCTTTTTGCATTTCTTTTTCTTGGGGATGGTCTTTATCACTGCCTCCTATATAATGTCACAAACCTCCATCTATACTTCTTCAGGCACTCTGTCTATCCGATCTAATCCCCTGAATCTACTTGTCACTTTCACTGTATAATCATAAGGGATTTGTTTTAGGTCATACCTGAATGCTCTATTGGTTTTCCCTTTCTTCAATTTAAGTCTGAATTTTTCAATAAGAAGTTCATGATCTGAACCACAGTCAGCTCCCACTCTTGTTTTTGCTGACCGTATAGAGCTGCTTCATCTTTGGCTGCAAAGAATATAATCAATCTGATTTCGGTAAAGGCAGATAGTCTTTGGATCAGATTAGAATCAGTTATAAAGATAGTGGTATTTTGGTAAAGTTGAATTCCTAGCCATTGTAAGTCTGCTGTGAAGGTTTCAAGGCACTCATTGGGAAGCTCTGAGGCCTTGAGACTTGGGATAGGCATATCTAATTAATGCACTCAAATTTTTAATCCCCCAGATTCTCTCAATCCTTTGAGGCTGCAGTAGCCCCATCCTCACCCCTATAGGCTAGCATTCTCCTTCTCTTCTTTGAAAATGATGCAGAGACATCTGTTTTGAATGAAAAAATATTTATACATCCTCAACGCAGAATCTCTCCTTCATATCTTCTTGCCACCAAACCAGTAACTAGAATTAAGCCAGGGAAACACTGGGCTGGCTAAGGTAAGAAAGAGACTGTAATTAAAGAAATTTCAGGAGAAACTAAGATGGCGGAGGAATAGGACGGGGAGAACACTCTCTCCCCAATAAATATACCAAAAGAACTTTTAAAGGCCGAGCAAACTCCAAAAAACAGGAACTGAATGCTGGCAGAGGACATCGGGCATCTGGAGAGGCGACCCAGTGCCGACGTGAGGAGGTAGGACAAAAGAAAGAAAAGAAAAAAAAGTAGAGGGAGAGACAAAGAGCTGGGGACGGGTTCCGTCCCGGAAGGGGAGTCTGGAATAAAGAGGAAAAAAAAAAAAAGAGGAGAAAGGTTTCTGAATACCAGGGAGCATTCTCTCTGGCAGATCTGCGGTGGATCTTGGAGAGCAATATAGCTGAGAGCAGAAGCAGATTAATAGCTAAGCCCTGCAAGGTTCGTCTCTAGCTACAAGGAACAGCCGAGAGCCGCAGCACAGCCGAAGCAGACTGCTCCTGCTCAGGGAGGGGCGGGCCGCGGGCTCAGGGAACGGAGCAGCCTGAGGGACCTAACCTTCCAGGAAAAGCTCCCTCTCCCCCCCAGGTCCGTGCACAAAACAAAGGGCGGTGAGGAGTCAACAGAGAGGCTGGGCAGCTGAGGGCTGCGGACCGGCCCAACCCCCGCCTGAGAGCAGTGGGCATAACCCAACCCAGCCCCGGGGAGGCTAACCAAGACTTCTGGGGATTCTGGACAGATCGGTGCTGTATACACCTTAGAAGGAGTGCTCAGCTGCACGCCGAGAAAACAGAGCGGGCCGGGCCGGGAGAGAGGAGAAGCCCCACTCCCCAACTGCTGGGCGGACGACAGAGAGCCTGAGCAGAAGGGGCGGGGGAAGCCCTCTCGTCAGGAGCAGGGCAAACTCCAAAATTAAATCTCTGCCGGTAGATCAGACTGCATAGAAAAGAGACTGTAGGACTGTGAG
>ML661900.1:7198321-7307569 GCA_007570785.1 Antilocapra americana | reverse complement strand
AAAAAAAAAAAAAAAAAAAAAGGAAAAAAAAAAAAAAAAAAAGAAATTTCAGCACCTAAGCAGCATGTGTCAGCACAAGCTAAGGAAGCATATAAGGGGACTGAAACCTGAGATTGATATATCAACAAGGGCAGAATGTAAAATTGGAGAGAAGGGAGCTTATCAACAGTAAAGCACTCTTCCATCATTTAGAATTTAATACCATCATGGACGAGGTGCTAAACAGCCAAGAAGTCAAATGAATGGCTTGACTGGTTGGTGTCAGCCAGACTCTATTAGCCATTCCAGTGCTAAAAAAAATGGGATGTATGAATGGAGGCGCCATGGGCCAGCCAGCAAGGGCTCCCACGAACCAAGGATGACTTAGCTGTTGCCACTGTTAAATATCCAACATTATAGCAACAGACTCTGACAGTGATATCTCAGCATGCCACCATCCCCTGAGGAGGCCAATCAGCCACTTGTACCCTGAAAGAGGCAGTGATGCATACTGAATGGAATTGACCCATATTCCAGGTATGAGTTTATATTTCCTACCCACAACACCATGTGGGAAAAATGCCTAGCTTCACAGAGCTCACATCCTAGCAGTATGGGAAGACAGATATTAGTAACTGGTCTGTAATTCATCCTTCTTACCCTAGGGCCAAGTTGGGGGTCAGTGGGGAGAATGGAGGAAGGAAAAGAAAGAAGTGATATGGTCAAGATTTTTTTTTAAATATGCTCATCATATTTTCTGACAGTATTTACTAATGGAGAATCTTTAGTATGTGGTAAGTAACACATGCCAGATGTGTCTAGGTGTGCTAATAGTAAGCTGGTCAGAAATCTATGAATGAAAAATATCCTTCTGTAAAATATTGGTACTAGCAGTATAATTATCAGATCATAAAATGGAAAAATTTGAACTAAACAGCCCTTTTGTGTACATCAGATTTGGGCCAACTACAGGCCTTGGGCCAAGTTCTGCCATGTCTGCACTCTTCCATGGGAACAACCATGCCTATTCTCTTCCACATCTCTCTACTGCCATAGAACTGAGTAGTTGCTGTAGAGACCATCTGGCCTGCAAAGCTGAAATGCTTACTGTTTGACCTTTCAGAGAAAAAAATTTGCTAATTCCTACTGTAGACAATCTGCAAGCATCAGTTAGAAATATATCTTAAATATATTCCATGGCTCATTCTAATGTAGCAAGAATAAGTGCCGAGATGGTAGAATTCCTGTAAATCAAAGGAAGAAAGTGTTTCTAGGTGGAAACAGCTTTGTTCGCTAAGATTTCTTTGTATTAACAGAGCTACACCTCACACCCTCCTTTGATTTCATCTAGGTAAAAGTTCCTCTTGCTCTCTCAATCAGAAGGTAATGGGATTCTGGGAGACTAGGAGACCTTATCTCTTGCCTCCTTACTGTTCCTTGACTGAAGTGGGCAAGTGGTACTCGGTAATTTAAGTTGAAACATGTTTGGCATGCACTGTAGAGTCCCTCAAGGTCTTCTATTCCTCCTGATACAGTAAGTCATTTTCTAATTTTCTTGATAGTTAGCTTGGCATTCTTCAAATGAGGTCTTTCAAATTATTTTTAAAAGACATATCCCTATTTAGAAGAGATATTCTTGAAGTTAACTTTGGAACAGCTCTACTTAAAACAGAGGGTTAAGGGGCCTAGAACTCCATCCATTCCTTCTCTGGGGTCTCCCAGAATGAGTTTCCTGGAGACCCTACAGCTCAGTAGAACAGTTGGAAGTGTCACTAAAATAGGTCAATGTTAAGGTCTCCTTCATTTGTAATTTATTACAACTTCTAAGGCTTGTATCCTGGGCTCAAAGGATTATTTTCCCTGCTCTATCAACTCCTCTATGCTCTTTGAGAGAAATACATATTACATGTTCAAATGTGTCAAGGGTTTTTATCATGTTTCAAAATCCTGGCTGTCTACTATTATGTAAGACCCACGGCTCCTCATTCCTCTACTTTTTCATCTTAGCTTACAGAGGAGGAAACTTCTGCTAACAGTCTAGCCCTTACAGGCTCCTTCCCATAGAAGGAGCAACTGGTCTAACTGGTCAAAGTCCAGGATATTCTCTGAACCATATTTCATCAGTGCTCATGGGCCTCACTTTAAAGACCAATGGGAGTACTTACCTGCTCTTTTACCTCCTGTGCCCAGGTACCTGTGGCTACTTTCTGTCCTCCTGAGTCCACATGTCCAAACAGGGCCCAAGGTTTGTCTTCTGGAGACCTGTGGTGTATATTATTGCATTTTCCAAACCAGTAAATCCTAAAGAAATCAACCCTGAATATTCATTGGAAAGACTAATGCTAAAGCTCCAATATTTTGGCCACTTGATGGGAAGAGCCAATTCATTGGAAAAGACCCTGATGCTGAGAAAGATAGAAGGCCAAAGGAGAATAAGGCAGCAGAGGATGAGGTGGTTAGATAGAATCACCGACTCAACAGAAGAGAATCTGAGCAAACTCCAGGAAATGGTAGAGTCCAGAGGAGCCTGGCATGCTGCAGTCCATGGGGTTGCAAAGGGTTGGGTCGGACACAGCTAAGTGACTGAACAACAAACAACAATGTTAAATGGGTTCTTAGATTCAAAATAATAAGGGTAGGGCCTCAAAATAACCTTAGAATTAAGTTTCTTGGTCCAGCAAAATTGAACAGAAGCACAGCAGTTAGGGAGTTACAAGGCATTCACTTGCTTATTAATAAAAATTTTGAAACCCTACTAGTCAGAGCTCTAGAAGGAAGGAGAAATGAAAGACATCCTCAAATCTTACATCCTTGCCAGAATTTATGAACCAAGTGACTCCAGTGAGCAAGATCCCTAAAGCCAATGTGGTAATAGGTGCCTACTAGTACTGAAATGTATTTAGTAGGCATAATTTATGATAGTTAGATATCAAAGAAGCTATGGCTGGGTCTCTAGATCCTGGGTTATTGATATGCTTAGCAAAAATGAAAAAAGGCAATTATTTTAGGAGTAGGGAACCAAGTTTGCTTGTCAGAATCACAGACAAGGAGAAAGGATTAAAATGTCTTGGGCAGAGGTAGAGACATAGTTCCTAGGAATAGGAAATCAGAAGGAAGAGGAAGTTTCTCTTCTTTGGAATGCACTACAAATATACTTTTCGTAAGTGTGGCTGTAAGACACAAGACCCAAAGTAGTTTTCTCAATTCCAAGGCACATTAGAATCACATGGGGAGTTTTAAAAAATATGTCTGATTTCTAAGCCCTACAATAGACTGATTGATAACAAAGTCTCTAATGGAAGGGGTCCAGACATCGGTAGTTTTAAACGTTTCCCAAATGACTCTACTGTCCAGCCAGATTTGGGAATCACTAGGCAGTGTAAGTGGCTTCCCAAATGACTCAGCAGTAAAGAATCTGCCTGCCAATGCAGGAGAAACAGGGGACAAGGGTTCAATCCCTGGATCAGAAAGATCCCTGGAGGAGAAAATGAAAACTCACTCCAGTTATTCTTGCCTGGAAAATCCTAGGGACACAGATGCCTGGTAGGCTACAGTCCATGGGGTTGCAAAGAGTCAGACACAACTGAGACTGCCTTGTTGTTGTTTAGTCACTAAGTACTGCAGAAACGTAGAGGGAAGATTTTTGTGCACTCAGTGTTTTAAGGCAGAAATCTGACAGGTTTTGCTGTTTGTTTTTATTCTGAGTCATTATATGTTTCAGCCAGTGCTGATGGACAAGAGGAGGAAAGATCAACTCTGGGTGCACAAGGAAAAGGAGGAACTAGATTCCTGTGCTGACGGAAGGGTGAAGGTTTAAACTTAAAAAGCAGAGGAGAAGCAAAGTTTTGGAGAGAGGGGCTCTTGTAGAGATCTCATTTGGATTTTGAAGAACTGGAATTTGTTTTGAAGGTTAAAATGACACAGGAGAGGCTAGCAAGGATTTTGTTAACCCTCGTATTTATTTAGATTCCCCTTATGACTAGCATTTACAAAGGTGTGCTGATGAGATAAAGAATATTCCAACCTCCACCCATTTTTTCCTTTGTTCACTTCACATAGTTCAGGGTACCACAAGGAAAAGTCAATTTTTGAATTTCAGGTCCAGCCAAATCATTAAAATAGCTGGGGTGGCTTAGTGGCTTCATAAAAATTAAATCAGGCACACATTTTGAGTAAGCTCATTATGGAAATCAGGAATCCACAGAGCCATTTTAAAGTTGATGCTAGATCCAAAATCTTTCCATTATCTTATATGCGTGTGCCTATATGTGCTGGAATGTCCAGTACGTGGTTATATAAAAATGCCTGATGGCAGCCCCTCTGCTTTCCCCAATGGATATTTTGATTTATACAGCTTCCAGCTTTATTCGACTTCCACTGATTAGTTTGCATTTACATTTTCATAGCATCCAGCTGCTCGGCATTCATGATTTACATTCATCCAATGTAATTAAAGTATTTGTTGTGGGTTTATAAGCTTTTTAATGGTCTATATTTCTGTATTTTGTGTCTCTCCTTCTCCAAATTTATTTTATTCATCAAGCTGTGTCCTAAAAAGCAGTAGAAACAATTACCTCTAAAGTATGTTAGTATACAGCATGAATAACGTTCACACTGGATTTAAAACTACCCTCACCCGAATTACCAATTCAGTGCTGAAAATAAATGTCTCTCTCTCCAGAAATTAGAATCTAATTATGTACAATAAACCACGTTAAATAATATCAAGGGTCTAGCCTAAACCAACAAAGACTCAAACATCCCCATAGAAAGCAGAACTGTTCCTGCTCACATTTGTTCTTTGGGGCCAAGGTTATTTTTGGAGGTCACAGGCGCTGTTGAGAACCTGTTCAGGTTTCAAGGAGATAGAGCTGAAGTGCACGCTAACGAAGTGGCCTGTTCTCTTGCCTGCTACTCTCCACAAACCAATTTGGTAACTACTTTCGTTTCAGTCTCCTGTAATTAATAGGTAATTAGCTGTGACTCTGGGAAGAAACAGCAAAATGACAACAAAGCAATTTAGACTTTGAGTACAAATGAAATCATCCAATGTGGTCAATACTTCAATATGATTTCAGAAGCTGAAATAATCTCTAGGTTTTAAATTCCCATTGACCTCTAAATCAATCCTGACTTCTAACTTTTAAGTCTCTTTTGGCATTAATCCCACCCCGTATTTGCTTTTATCTTTGGATATACTCCTGTAAAACCCTAGAATCAGCTAACCTTATCTTCTTCTAAACTCAATTCTTTCAGCCACCTCTCAGCATTTTTCCAAGCCTATATAAAATTCACCAATTTACCATCTTATTAGATGCTAAACCACACTCTTAATCTGTTTCAAGTCAAAGGTCAAAGCTAACATATTTTAAAAACCCTGCCCAGTTAATACTGAGAATTTGCTCCCAACTTCTGAGTCATTATACATTTTTAACATATTGAAACAGTTATTTTACCCTAGTGTCTGTTTATCTCTTTGGTATTCACCTGTGCAGTTTTGATTATCTCATCTCCCCTGTTTGGTTGAAAAGAAAGGGTAAGAAATTGCTGTGTTTTTTTTTTAATTGGTGCTGAAAAGAACAGCTTTGATTTTGAAAAAAAAAGATTTGGTTGGGAGAAGAAAGAAATTGGTAATGATAAATGGAACTTTATCCCAAGTGGTTTCTTTTTTGAAAGAAATAGAAAACATAATAAGGTGGTTATAAATACCTCTGATATGCTAATTAGAATGGCAGTATTCATTGTCCATAATCTTAGCATGCTGGTTTATATTAAAATAAATTAAAATTAGTTGCAGAACATAATTAGTGCTACATGTCAATGTAGACTTTTACTGACTAGCCTACTGAGATTCTGGTGTAATTACTTTTTAGTTTTTATGGCTATTCCATTACTTTTAACTCAAATTCCACCTCTGAATGTTTAGAGCAAAAGGGCTAAAAGATTATACTCTCTTTAAGGAATACCTGCCATTAGCTTTTTAAAAAACTTATTTTGAGACAAGTTCAGACTTATGGAAAAGTTATAAGAATAGTGCATTCATTTCCTACAAAAAAACAAAAACAAAACCAATAACAATACACGTATTTTGTCTCAGAGTGAAGCCCAAGGTGTCAGCAGGGCTACATTCCTTCTGGAGAACCTAAAGAAAAATCTGTTTTCTTGCTTTTTCCAGCTTCCGGAAGCCACCTGCATTACCTTTTCATGGCCCCCTCCTCCATCTTCAAAGCCTGCATTGCAGCATCTTCCAATCTGTCTTTGACTCTGTCTGGCCTCTGAGATCCCTCTTTCGCTTGTGGATGTTTGTGATTATATTGGACCTATCTGGATAATTCAGGGCAATCTTCCTATCTCAAGATCTTATTCACATCTACATCATTCCCTTTGCCATGTTACTTAACATGACCACATGTTAAGGTTAAGATGGGGACATCTTTTGGGAGGAGTGGGCATTATTCTGCTACCACATAGAGAATAAAGACTTCTTGTATATTCTTCTAGAGTCTCCAGATGTTAAAATTTTATCACATTAGTCTCTATATATTTCTCTTCCTTTCTCTCTTTGCATATACATATTTTTTCCTGAAACTTTAGAGAATATGTTGCAGACATGATGCCCCTTTACCCCTGAATACTCAGTGTATATTTCCTAAAAACAAGTTTATTCTCTTATGCAATCACCAAATTTATGTTAAATTAGAAAATTAACATTGATAAAATACGACTAGCTAGTCTTAAGGTCTGTTTCAGATTTGGCCAGTTATCCCAATAATGTTCACAATAATGTCCTTTACAATAAAAGATGCCAGATCATAGGCTCAGATCATGCTGTCTAACTTGTCTCTTTAGGTTCCTTTGATCTGAAGTGATTCCTTATTCTTTCTTTTATGATGTGGATGACTTTAAGAGTATAGGTCAGTTATTTTGGAAAATGTGTCTTAATTTGGGTATGTTTGTTTTCTCATGCTTATATTCAGATTATACATTTTTGGCAGAAATATCAAAGACCTGAAACTGTGTTCTTAACAGCTCATCATATCAGGAAACACCAGAAATGTTCTATATCTAAATTCAGGCTCATTTTAATAATAAGTTCTCACATTTAATGAATTCTTGCTGTATGTCTGCATCTGAGCTAAATGCTCTACATATATTATCTAATTTAATTTTTGATATTCATTTTCACTGCAGCTGAATGGAGATTCACACAACTAGTGAGATAAAAGTCTGAAATTTGATCCCCTTGTCTTTTTTGTTCCAAATGCCATGCTTTTTTCACTTTATTTACAACAAAGGGAGTTTTCATGTACTTAAAACAAGCCTTGACCAAGACGGCCTTGATGTTCCCCTCAGTTTTACTAAATTTCAGATAGATTCTTCCTGACTTTACACCCTACCTTCCTGTTCTTCCAGTATTTATTTTAGAAAACTTAAAATTGTGAATTCTTTTTCTAACCCCTTGAGATGTAAATCTTGTTCCAGCCTCTTGCCAGTTCTACAGTCCAGAAATGGCTTTCTCCAGGACTGGGAATCATCTCTTTAAAATGTCATCAAGAAAGATAGTGCCCCCTCCCACTCTCTGTGGGAGGTTAGGAGCCTAAATTCAAGAAGTGCCAGTTAGCAAACACCTGGACCAACTTGCCTGTCAACTTCCTCCGGTAGTTGTCCACTAACTCACCCTTACACTTAAAAACTCCTCTTGACTGGTGTCACAACAAACTTCGCTGGTGGCTCAGTCAGTAAAGCATCCTCCTACCATGCAGGAGACCCAGGTTTGATATGCGGGTTGGGAAGATCTCCTGGAGAAGGAAATGCCTACCCGCTCCAGTATTCTTGCCTGGTAAATACTACAGCCAGAGGAGCCTGGCGGGCTACAGTGCATGGAGTCTAAAGAGTCGGACATGACTTAATGACTAAACCACTATCTGCCTTGTGTCAGTGGAGTTGAGTTCAGTCTCTCCCTTGTAACATTAATCTCTCTCCCCTGTTGCAACAGTCTTGAATAAAGTCATCTTATCCAGGGCAATATTTTTTATTACAAGTTTATATGGGGACAAAATTATTTTATTCGATTGAGTCAAGTTTTCCCCAACAAGTATAAATTAATTTGGCAATGACGAGTATAGCAGTTTTAGTTCTTATTTTTTCTAATGACACCTGTATCACATACTATGATGTGATAGCTCTCACTTTGACAGAGCCATGGTCTTGTTTTAAACAGAGAAGTACACCTTCCTGTTTTCTCACTGAAATAAACACTTAAGATGGCTTGCTACCCATTTTCTAGAGACAGCTATTCACATGGGCTAATGGGAGCTGCCAGGTTCATACTTGTAATATCTCCTTACTTTATCCCTAAAACAGTCCTCTCTTAAAACTCCTTTGCAAAGGAAGGAGTTCTACTAATGTTTTCATTACTTAAAATGTATTTTTACCCCTGCCTTAGGATGTAAATTCTTTGGAGGTACACATAAGAGTATTTTTGGCTCTCCATAAACTTTAGGAAAGATGTTATGATTTATGTCTCTGCATGCTCACTCTTTTGGCTGCATGCATTGGGGTTATGGAGTAGGAAAGGCTGTGTGTTTTGTTAACAGTGATTTTGGTATCCCAGTGGAAGTGCCAGCTGCGTATATTCACTACTAATCCTCAGATTCTAATTCCATCATTGCCTTGGTTTTGTGTTTAGCTTTATTTTTGCCTTCCATGTACCCAATTGTCAGTTACTACTTTATAAATGAAATGTCTTTTCTCATCATTCTGAGAATATATATACTTTCCCAAAGGTTTTTCTTACTCCTTTCATTGGCTCTATTTTATCCAAGTTTCTTTATTATGGTTGTCTCATAGCTAGCTAAGTTATTCTTCAGCTACCTGGTAAAAGCTAGCTCCCCATTTATATTTGAAAGTGGGTACTCAAAAGCTAATTGGAAGGTATGTATCAGTCCCTAGAGCTTTATACCAACAGAACTTGCCCATTTCATTGGAGGCCTTCTGGACAGCATTATCTTCAATTTCATTTTGTGAGTGCAGGATCTTGTAACTTCACACTTGTGGGACTAAGCCTGGGAGCAGAATTGTGGATGATGAAGGTAAGGTTGTGTATAAGAAGCTAGGAAGCTCATGATTCAATATGTTGACTGATTTGATCCCCATTTTCAGTCCTCATTTCACCTGCCCTGCAAGTATGTTAGATGTGTTAAGTCCATGGCTTCTCTGGTTCTATTTCTGGCTTTTTCTGATTTTGTTTTGCGTATGTGCATGTCTTAGAGGAGAAAATGGAAAAAGGCTGGTCACCTGTTTTCAAGTATTGGAGAAGAAGAGGAGGGGATCCTGTTATTCCTTATATATACTTTTAGCTTTTCTTGTTTTCCTGGTTTTCTCAACTTTGGAAGTTTTCTGGAGTTCTGCAGCATTAGCTGGCTTGCTCTTGTTGGTTTCTACTTACACAGATACCTTGCCTCTTCTTCCATTCTTTGTCCTTTTTGATTAATATTGTTTAGAAATACTTTATACTCCTTTCAATGAATTTTTGGGAGGGTACAGAAATAAATACAGGAGTTCAGCCTCCCACCTTTAACTGTTGTTAGGTTTCATTTTTAATTTTAGATTTCTTTTAATGCCTATGTCTTTATAGCATCTCTTTTTTAAATTGATTTAACCTCTGTAAAATAGGTATACTGTCCTAAATGCTTCTGTGTATGGCATATATGTATGTATGGTATCTGCAGTGAGATTATAATAATATGAGCACTTAACGTATGCCAGGCACTGAGATAAACACATCACGTGGGTTAACTTATTTATGCATAACACTCTCATCTCATAGATAATACTGTGTCTGATTTACAGATGAAGAAATCGAGATGCTGAAAAGTTAAATAACTTGCCAAAAGATCACAAAGCTGTGGAGCTGTGGTTCAAATGCAGGCAGTTGTCTCAAGGCTGTGCTATCAGACTCTCTACTGTATATCCTGTTAGTTATGTAGCTTTTATGTATGTGTGTATGTGTGCATATACTTCTTACAGATATACTACCTGCTGTATTTCTTTGCTTTTATTTGTATAGCCATTGTAGTAACTGGGAACAGCATTTGCCTTAGAACAAACTTGTCACATTAGAGGATGAACATTTCTGACACTGTACTGTACCCTATCCCATGCCAGCCGCATGCCTTGTCTACAGAAAAATCTCAGTAAATGTTGATTATTTCATTTTATTCTGATACCCATACACAGGTCATTGTATCAGTAATTCGAACTTTATGAAAGTTGTTCAATTTGCAAATATTCTTGCATCTAAAATGTAAGCAGTTTTTCTTGGGTGGGGGAGATGGTTCAGGGGGTGGCTCTCATAGAGCTGATATTTACATAGGAGTTGTTTACTTCTAGGTTGAAATGAAGAATCTATTATACAACCCAAGTGTTATCTTACCGTAACCATTCTGCATTTAGATGTGTGCTATTTAGAGTCCACCGTATGTGATTTAAGTCATTCAGGTTTAGAAGGGCCCTGGACTGTATCTGATAGAGAAAGAAAAATAAAACCACCTTTTTAAAATAGAGAGCTAAACTTCTGCATGTGCTGTGTGAAGGAAATCGTTGTGGCTTTCTTTCCATGAAAGACACACCCCTAAGCCCTTGGCTCAGAAAGATGTGTATGTATACCCCCTCTTCTGCCCTTTCCAAATGCACTACACCACACACACACACACTCACACTCACACTCACACACACACTCACACACATAGTTTTCAGGTTCAAGGTCCCATTGAAGGCTATCTTTCAGCTTGATGAATGATAACCATGAGAATGAATTCCATTCATTACTGGGTCAAATACTCCAGAT
This sequence comes from Antilocapra americana, assembly GCA_007570785.1. Classification (NCBI taxonomy): domain Eukaryota; kingdom Metazoa; phylum Chordata; class Mammalia; order Artiodactyla; family Antilocapridae; genus Antilocapra; species Antilocapra americana. The sequence continues at coordinate 7,296,741 of ML661900.1, read as the reverse complement.
GTTCTTCCTCTTTACCTTGCTAGGAGAGAGCCACTGTTTTTAAATAAGAAATCAGTGAGATTCTTAACTGTAAATTTTGACTAGAGACTCAATTAGTACCTAGCACTCAATTAGTACTAGTAATTTTTCAATGACTGATTATCTGCCTTCACTTCAAAATAGCCCGGAGCCATGAACTTCTTTCAAAAAGCATACCTGAGGGTTGGCAGTAGGCAGCAGCTTTGCCATCATTACTGATCTTCTTCAATTCTAAATAGAAATTGTACTTGGTATCCTATTTGCCATCCACCCTGTTAAAAAAAAATAAAACATTTTCTAGTAAATGACTTGGAACTATCTATGGACATTCTTACTACAAGAGAGGGTTAGAAAAATTAGAACCGATGACCTTCTGGGTAAAGGGTACAAAAACAGACGTAGTTTACTTTTTATCTGGATATTGAGGGTACGTTTGTACATTTGTGTTGTATATGTTGTTTTCTGCACAGATGGTTTGTTGTAATTAGATGATAAATAAAGCAAATGTAGAACAGATTCTCCTTAAATTCAAGAGATGATTTCCAGTATTTCAAAGCAGTATTCAGAATAAGTGGTCATAGGCACATTTAAATTCTGCTTATGTTTTATTCTCTTTCTTTCCTTCTCTCATCTATATATGTAACTGTTGTCCTTTCTTTATTTTCTCAGTATGTTGGTATTATATCCTCTATGTCCCTCTTGGTTCTTTTTTTTTTCTGGTATATAATTAAATTTCATGAAATAAATATGGATTCATCCTGCTGAATGATAATATGTTGAACTCTGCTATTAGCTCAGGCCATTTGGGGAACGTTGTCAAAGTCTTGTGAAATTTTCCCAGAACTAATAGGATTTGAAAAGAAAAATCCACCCATTTACTTGCCAGATTTGTTCTTTGTTGGTTTCTTGATGAAAGAAAGTGACCTGTTTTTTGATGAACTTGACGTTGATTAGACTCAGAGTTGAGGAGCCTTCCCAGAAACTCAGGGGCCACACGACAAACAGATCTGAAACAAGAATCTAGTTTTCATTTTCAGAATCCATTGCAGTGTTTTTATTCTGCAAGGTTTTACTTCACCTTCTTGTCCTCTCCTGTCATTTAGGAAGGGAACTGCCTCAACACCTGTGAGATCCGTGGCACTAGAAAACTCTGTACTTTTAAAACAGCAGTGTCATTTACATAATTCCCTTTCCCACTTAGGAAGTTTTCTGTTCCCTCTCAGTGAAATTTGCATCTCAATCTCTCTTCCTTGTAAGAGCCTCCAAAAACCCTTAAGTCACAGTATTTTTGAAAATATGAAAGTTATGATTTGACTTTTCCATTGCCTGTTTATCCATTGGATTAGTGATTTTCATTAACCTTGGGAACTTAAGGAGGCAAAGCTCCTGACTGAGAATAGATCTTTATCATGAAATGAAATTATCAGATGAAACCTTAATTAGGATTTGCGCTGCTGATCAAAGGAACAGCCAAGGGATTATGTGGCAAGAAAAAAACAAAAGGCAACTCAGAAGCTACCCAGTGCCAATGGATGGATTTTCTCCATGAAGCTTATATGTGTACCAAAGTCAGATTTTGGATATATGGTCCACTAATAAACTAGAAATACCAATCTGTTATTTTTAAGTGAGCCTACTAATTTATTACTTGAGAATTCATCTGAAGAGAATAATAAAAGTTGTCCAAATAAAATAAATCCTATGAGGTCCGTAAGTGAAGTGAAAATCACTCAGCTGTGTCTGACTCTTTGCAACCCCATAGACTATACACAGTCCATGGAATTCTCCAGGCCAGAATACTGGAATGGGTAGCCTTTCCTTTCTCCAGGGGATCTTCCTGACCCAGGGATTGAGCCCAGGTCTCCTGCATTGCACGCAGATTCTTTACCTGCTGAGCCACAAGGGAAGCATGAGATCCATAACTTTATATATAATTTCATCTAATAGCACTATCGCTTCCTTTATTCCAGCCTATTTCATGTTTTATTACCAAGGACAAGGCAGCCAAAGGAAGGTGGTCCAAAGAAGTTTGTTAGATTCCACACAAATCAGGGCCACAAGAAGGGGCAAGACTCTGTGTTCACCTTTCTAGGGATGTACACAAAGGAATAAAAATCTGAAGTTAGGTCAGAGATTCCAGCTTTGAGCCTAAAGTCAGCTATGCCTGCCTGGGCATCTTTGGCCAGCCACTGGTATTGCATATCTTCTAGCTACAGATTTAGTCTAAGGTCCAGAGCCAGGGAAAACTGTCTGTCATTAGACTTATTATCCTCCCACCAACTGTGACTTGGAATTGGCCCGTGAATCTCCTACTCTGATGATCCCCCTGGGACTCATTTATTCAACTTATATTTGTTGACCACCTTTATGGGCCAACTGCCTTGAGAGGTTCTGAGGAAACAACAGTGAAAAACTTATTCCTTCTTTTAAAAAATTTTCCTTTCACTAAGAAGATAAAATTTAAACAGTTCTAATAAAATACAGCATTGGAGAAGGAAATGGCAACCCACCCCAGTATTATTGCCTGGGGAGTCCTGTGGACAGAGGAGCCTGGTGGGCTGCTGCCCATGGGGTCGCACAGAGTCGGGCACGACTGAAGCGACTTAGCATTCATGCATGCAATAAAATATAGCAGGTGCTTTGTTTGAGGTAAATGTGACGAAGAATGCCGTAGGAATATGAAGGATACCCAGCCAAGTTGGAGGGTAGGGGAGGGATGGTCAGGGTAGGCTTTGAAGGACTTCAAAATATTTTACTGAAGCATCAGGGGTATGGCTGAACTCTGTGATCAGGAAGCAAGCTGTGATGTGAGAAGGTTGGCAGAGACCAAACCAGAAAAGCCTTTACACCCCACACTAAAGTGGTCAGACTTCATCCTTAGAGCAACAGGGAATACACAAAAGCACAGGGAAGACATAACCAGACAGAAGCGCTAGGAACAACGCTGAGCTCACTGTGGAGTGCGGTGTGGAAGCAAGCGAGGCTGAAGGCACTAGTTTCATCTATCAAAGCCCAAGCCTTGGGAGCAGTAGAAGGGATGGGGCAGTTTCAGGGGCTATTAAAGAGACAGAATTGTAAAATTGAGGGACTGATCAGATAAAGGTGAGGGAAAATTAATGAGATGTATAAGTAAAAAACACCAAGTTTCTTTCCTGGGCAAATAGGTAAAAGGTGCTGTTTTACTGAAATATATGAACAGTAGGTTTTATGAAGATAGTATGTAGCAAGTTCAGTCTGGGGGCATTTGGCACTGAAGTGTCTGCAGGCATCCCAAGTGGAGCTTTCCACCAGGCAGTGGTTCCAGGAGTCGTTTGAATTCAAGTCTGAACTATGACATTTGCAGGTTGTCAATATAGAGATGGTAAAAGAAGTGCTGAGGGTTGAGAATAAGGATAGAAGGCAACTTGAAGCCTGTGAGAGAGAGAAGTCTATCTCAGGAAGTACATCTTCCTCCACTCTTCCTTAGTATCTTAGCAGAATGGTTTGTCTCTGTCCCTGTTCCCATTTCCCATTCCAGTTCCCTGCTTGAATGGTTGCCCTGCTCTAAGCCCTGAGATTACCTTGTTGGTACCCAGAAAGTCAGCAAGCCCATACCAAAGCCCCTTTATAGAAGACTGGACACTTTGCCTTTATCATCATCTGATGACTGGAGTCCTGCTACAACCCAGTCATTTTCTCCTGGGATGAAGCTACCGTCAACTTCTTTCTGAAAACCCCTAGAGCTGGGTCCCTTCCACAAACCATGGCTATGAATACCATTCCAAATTGAACTCAAGACTCTCAGGCTTCCTTGGCCCACTGGCCAGCCCCTTTTTGCATTAAGCATGTTTGGATTTGGGGGTTAGACAAATCTCAGGTTAAAATCTGACTTTACTGCTTAAAAACTTTGAGACCTTTAATGAATTGTCCTTTCTGACTTCATTTTCCAGATCTGTAAAATGGATTAATAATTCCTATCTGCCAGGGCTTTTTTGAGGATTGTGTTAGAATATACGCATAAAGTTTGTGACACTGCTCTGTAAATTAACACACATTGCTTCTTTCTATATTTCCCCAGCTTGATTGTAACTAACGTGAGAGCAGTATGATACAGTGGGAATAACAAATGCATGTAGTAAAGGCTTAAATGTTCATATTTTTAGAGTCTTAAAATAGGTTCCAAATTACCTTAGTTCAGTGTGAGTGATTTTATATATGGCAGTTCTTTCTGAGCTTCAGTTTTCTCATTTGTAAAATGAGGATAATATCTGTGTTATTTACTTCACAGTTGTCATATGCCTCAAAGATAATGCACGTTAGAGCACTTTGATAACTAGAAAGTTCTTTAAAAATGTAAAATATTAAGCACTTCATTTCACTCATAGGAGATATTAGCAAACTTATTTTTGATATTGGTATATGAACACTCTGGACATCCCAAACTTTTGACCAGAAAATGTTAATGTATTGCTATTAAGTTATTTGAATTACCTACAAAAATCTCACTTTAAGGTGACTCAAGATTACATTTTTTATTGCTATAGATCTTAGTCTACAAACATTTATGGAGCACTTATCAGTGAAAGAAATGGAACTTGATCAAGAAACAGAGAGGAGATATCTAATACCTGAGTTTCAGAGGTTTACATCCTAGGCAATGCTACTGATAAAGAACCCTCCTGCCAGTGTAGGAGATTCAAGAGACTCAGGTTCGATCCCTGGGTCCAGAAGATCCCCTGGAGGAGGGCATGGAAATCTACTCTAGTATTCTTGCCGGGAGAATCCCATGGACAGTGGAGCCTGGTGGGCTAGAGTCCAGAGAGTAGCAAAGAGTTGAACACGACTGAAGTGACAGCATGCTTGCACACATCCTAGAAAGAAGATGGTCAAATAATTGCCATATGGACTTACAAGGTTTGAAGATGTAGTATATGTAGGAACTAATAGCATGCAGAGTTTTGAAGGATGAATAAGAGGAGTTAGGTGATCGTTTATGAGCAGAAATGGAAGTCCTCGAGGGTATTCCAGACAGGAGCAGCAGCGATGACAAAGATAAAAGGATCGACCCACTTGATAAGTCACCCGAATTTTAACACAATTGGTTTGCATTTGTTCAGAGGTGGAGAATGGTGGGTGAGAGAGGAGAAGAAACAAGAGTAAGTCCAAAATTGAGCCATAGATGGAAATCTTGCCATGGAAATATATTGAATACTAGGTTCCACGTGATGAGGATAAAATTTACTTTGTATATCCTTTGGAGAAGAGCAATTCTGGGGGCAGAGAGAGTACTGGGGAGGGTAAATTATTGCAATGAGATCTAACAAGGCCGTAATCTAAAGTAATGATGGTGGGAAAGGAGAGCTATACAAAGTAAAGCTTCATTAAAGAAGACTTGATTACTGGGGGAATATGGCAAGTGAATGGGAAGAAAAAATTAATATATTCTGATTTTTCTGACTTGTACAGGAGGACAGTGTTAGGCTATACAAAAAGGTAGAGGGTAGAGACAGGCAGTACTGCTGGACAGGAGAAGAGGTGAAGAGAACAGCATGGAATATTTAGTTTCACAGCTAAATATGGGTAGGTAGTCAAGCCAAGAAGACAATCTGTATCATTAGTAGGAAATTCCAAGGATAGGCTGTATGCTATGCTAAGTCACTTCAGTCGTGTCTGACTCTTTGTGACCCCATGGACTGTAGCCTGCCAGGCTCCTCTGTCCATAGGACTCTCCAGGCGGTGATACTGGAGTGGGTTGCCATGCCCTCCTCAATGGGCTGTATACCTTCCCATTATATGCACTATCATGCCCTCTCTCCCTGTCTCCTAACTCATGCCACCTCTTTGGCTAGCTGCAGAGAATCTGAAATTCCCTTTAAATATACTTGATAACAATCTAGGAAAATTCCCTGAAAATATATTGATTCAACTCAATTGTTTGATATTTTAAATTCTGGTAGAGGGAAGGGACCCAAGACTCTTAACGATAATTCTTAACCAAAAACTAATCCCATGAATAAGCTTTTGATTCTAACTTTATTGAATTAAGTCTGCCTCCTTCTTTCATAATCTTTCAGATTACCAGCCATGGAACATTGTTTAATGCTCTCATATTCCAGTTGTTATTGCTTTAGAGGTTTTAGCAAAGTCAACCAAAGCTTCTAAAAACCATCTTAATCTGAAATCATTGAAGAATAATATTAGTAAAAATAATAATACAAAGTATGCATCATTTGCTGTGTCAGGTTCAGCTGCTTTAAACATAAACTCATTTAATGATCACAAAGATTATTTCTGTGACAAAGATTATTAGCACTATCTCTATTTTAATATAAAGGAACTAAGGCAAGAGGAAATTTAATAACTTTCCTAGTATATATAGAGTAAGTAGAAGAGCAAGAATTCAAATTTAGGCATTTGGGAATCAGAGGGCTTGTACTTCATCACCCTCCTATTAAAGGTGTGGATAATTCGACAAGAGACTCTGTACATTTAGTAAAGCTGGCACTCTTGCCCTCTATGGGGTCAGAATACAATATCATATATGTATATATCAAATCACATATGAATATATTAACATATTGATACTGGGCATATTAGAACCGTAAAGGTAAAATTCTCCTCAACCAGGAATATAAAGAATAAAATCACACATCACACAGCCTGGGTTCATATCCCAGTCTGGCTTAGTACCTCAACTTACCAAGGTTTGAATTACTACAAGTTGAGTGGCTATGGTTGTTCAGTCACCCAGTCATGTCCAGCTCTTCGTGGCCCCAGGGACTACAACATGTCAGGCCTCTCTGTCCCTCACCATCTCCCGCAGTTTTCCCAAGTTCATGTCCATCTCATCAGTGATGCCATCCAGCCATCTCATCCTGTTGCCCCCTTCTCCTCCTGCCTTCAATCTTTCCCAGCATCAGCCTCTTTTCCAATGAAAAGATGTGACCAAAATACTGGAGTTTCAGCCTCAGCATCAGTCCTTCCAAAGAGTATTCAGGGGTGATTTCCCTTAAGATTGACTGGTTTGATCTCCTTGGAGTCCAAGGGACTCCCAAGAGTCTTCTTAAGCACCACAGTCTGAAGGTACCTGTTCTTTGGTGCTCTGTCTTCTTTCCTGTCCAGCTCTCACAACAGTCCATGACCAGAGGGAAGACCACAGCCTTGACTATACGGACCTTTGTTGGTAGAGGAATGTTTCTGCTTCTCAACACTCTTTCTAGGTTTGTCAAAGCTTTCCTGTCAAGAAGCAATGATCTTCTGATTTCATGGCTGCAGTCACCATCTGCAGTGATTTTTAGAGCCCAAGAAAAGGGAATCTGTCACTACTTCCACCTTTCCCCATTATATTTGCCATGTAATGGGGCTGGAAGCCATGATCTCAATTTTTTTTAATATTTAGTTTTAAGCTGGCTCTTTCTCTCTCCTTCTTCACCTTCATCAAGGAGCTCTTTAGTTCCTCTTCACTTTCTGCCATTAGAGTGGTATCATCTGCATATCTGAGGTTGTTGATAATTCTCCTGCCCATCTTGATTACAGCTTGTAACTCATCCAGCCCAGCATTTCTCTTGATGTGTTCTGTGTATAGGTTAAATAAACGGTGACAGCAGGCAGCCCTGTTGTACTCCTTTCTTAGTCCTGAACCAATCCGTTGTTCCATACAGGGTTCTAACTATTGCTTCTGGACCTGCATATCAGTTTCTCAGGAGACAGGTAAGATGGTCCGGTATTCCCTTCTCTCTAAGAACTTTCCCTAGTTTATTATGATCCACACAGTCAAAGGCTTTAGTGCAGTCGATGAAACAGAGGTAGATGTTTTTCTGCAATTCCGTTGCTTTCTCTATGATCCAGATAATGTTGATAATTTAATCTCTAGTTCCCCTACCTTTTCTAAACCCAGCTTGGGTGTCTGGAATTTCTTGGTTCACATAATGCTGAAGCCTAGCATGCAAGATTTTAAGCATGACCTTACTAGCATGGGAAATGAGCGCAATTGTCCAATGGTTTGAACATTCTTTAGTACTGCCCTTCTTGGGAATCGGGATGAAGGTTGACCTTTTCCAGTCCTGTTGCTGCTGCTGGGTCTCCCAAATTTGCTGACATACTGAGTGCAGCATTTTGATAGCATCATCTTTTAGGGTTTTAAAAAGCTCTTCTGGAATTCCATTGATCCACCAGCTTTATTGACAGCAGTGCTTCCTAAGGCCCACTTGACTTTACACTCCAGAATGTCTGGCTCTGGGTGACTGACCACACCATCGTAGTTATCTGGTTCACTGATATCTTTTGTGTACAACTCTTCCATCTCTTCTTGATCTCTTTTGCATCTACGAGGTCTCTACAACTTCTGGCTTTTATTATGCCCATTTTCGGGTGAAATGTTCCTTTGTTATTTCCAGTATTCTTGAAGAGACCTCTAGTCTTTCACCTTATGCTATTTTCCTCTATTTCTTTGCCTTGTTCATTGAAGAATGCCTTCTTGTCCCTCCTTGCTATTCTTTGGAACTCTGCACTTAACTGGGTGTAACTTTCCCTTTCTCCCTTGCTTTTTGTTTCTCTTTTTTCTTTAGCTATTTGTAGAGCCTCAGAAAATCCCTTTCCCTTCTTGCATTTCTTTTTCTTTGGGATGATTTTGTTCATTGCCTCCTATACAATATTACAGACTTCCATCCATAGTTCATCAGGCACACTCTTTACTAGATCTAACCCCTTGAATCTATCCATCACCTCCACTGCATATTCATAGGGTATTTAATTTAAGTCATACCTGGCTGGCCTAGTGGTTTTCCCTACTTTCTTTAGTTTAAGCCTGAATTTTGCTATGTGAAGCTGCTGATGATCTGAGCCACAGTCAGCTCCAGATCTTGGTTTTTTGGTTTTTGTTTTTTTTGCTGACTGTGTATAGCTTCTTCATCTTTGGCTACAAAGAATGAAATCAATTTGATTTCAGTATTGACCATTTGGTAATAGCCATGTGTAAAGTCATCTCTTGCGTTGTTGAAAAACGGTGTTTACTATGACCAATGCATTCTCTTGGCAGAATTCAGTTAACCTTTGCCTATCCATAGATAGCTTGTGGCTCAGCTGGTAATAAATCTGCCTGCAATGCAGGAGACCTGAGTTCGATCCCTGCATTGGGACGATCCCCTAGAGACGGGAACAGCTACTCACTCCAGTATTCTGGCCTAGAGAAGTCCATGGGGTTGCAAAGAGTCAGACACGACTGACTGACTTTCCCTTTGACATCCATAGAGCAACTATGAATCTGTTCATCTCTATCAGACTCATTTACTAATCTGTAAAATAAATGTAACATGACTTTATTACAGGGACATGGTGAAGGTTAAATGAAGAGAATGCGCCTGAAATACTTTGCCCGTTTTATATCCTGCTTACTCTGACATCGTGCTGTATGCCTTCGGTGCCCTCATCCCTTTACATGTGTGAACTCATTTAACTCATTTAATTCTCCCAACAAGCGTATGATGTAGACCCGATTTTTGTCATCATAGTCATTTTACAGATGAAGAAACTGAGGCACAAGGAGATTACTTGTACAGATCCATACATGTATATAACTGGCGGCCGTGGCTGGTCTGGCCCTTAGGTCCCTCGTCAGCGGCCATGCTGTGCTGTCTCGCTGAGCGTAGCACGCAGGGGTGTTAAGGCTGCCTGCCACCTTGCTGCCCAAGTGGGTCTCACCCTTTTTGTGGGCAAAATTATTTCATCTCCCTTTCTCATATGCAAGGAATAGCCCGTGAAACTCTACAGGTAATTTTGTGAGATAGAAGAATAAAAAATTTTAAAGAGCAGCTATGGAAGATAGGATCTTCCCTCCTCAACAGTTGGTTGGAAGTCATATCCTCTCCAAGAACACACACGGGTCATGTTTTTGATTGAACTGGCTGTTACCCAATGATAGACTAATGATCTTAGTTATTATTTCAAAGATCCCTTAAACTAAAATAAACTTGTTTCTGCCTATCTGTATGGTAGTGTCTAGCTCACGTGACAAAACTCTTTATAAGGAAAAAACCTCAAGCTTGCTTGCCTTTTTTTTTTTTGGTGCCAGATTGGATAGTATATTGATGTATAACCACTAAGAAGTGAAGTCTGACCATGTGCTCTTGGCCAACCAGTTGTTTATCTCTCTGTTTCTCCACTGTCCACGGCTGCTGGATAATGTTACTAATATCCCCAAACCAGGTCTGTTCCAGAATTAGCAGTCAGGAAACGTGGCTAGTATCAACGTGATTTCAAAAAGCCACTAAACTTTCTTAAAAAATCTAATCCCTAAGACTTCTTTTCCTGTCTATATTTAGCATTGATTTTTTTCTATTTTAAAGCCAATGATCATATTCCATTTTGAAGTCTAACAAATTCTAATCTCTCAGAAGGTTCAAACAATATTATCATTCACTATGAGTTTGAGCAGCCTTTCTTTCTACTTTGCTGACATTTTGGGTTGAATTAATTCCATTACAGCTGTGCATCTTTCCTCTCACAGCAGTTATCCACGCAATTGAGAGTTATGGACCACACAAATCAGGTCAATGAAAAGTTCTAATTGTGCTCAGCTGTCTTCTTTCTATACCTTCCTTTATAATGCGGTAACAACAGATGTGATTACAGTCACCATCCCAGAACAGTGGGGTGACCCAGACTCTTTAACTGTTCACATGGTTAAAGGGTAAAGCTTCCCAGAATGTCCTTTGTCTCTTAAAATGAAGTTGCTTTAGAGCTTTCCTAAATAAAAGCCCACAGTGCATTATGTACTGTGTATTTCAGGCAAATAAAAATGTTTAAATCCACAGACTGAAAATGATCTTCACACATAAAATGAAATCTGATCAGTTTACAGCCCGACATGAACAGAACTCCCAAATTAGGCACTTCCAAATTCAGCACAGCAAACACTGCCAGCCACCAAAGGAATGGGAGAAATCAAAGCCCTTCTAAATCTTCCTTCTATGACATATAAAAGATTCAGCAGAGTAGAGGTCAAAGAATATGAGGGGGAAAAGGTATAAAGGAAAAGAAAGATAGCTGATTTTTTTTTTTTTTTAGTATGAAGGGATAGAACCTAATTATTCTTTTATGCAGAAAATCCCTTTGGCTGTACACATGAATAAGAGCACTCAAGGCGGCAACATTTTTCTTATAATTAGAAGAAATTATGATGTCTCTCTTGAAAGGCAGAATTTTCCTTATCATGAAAAACAGTGTTCTTTATCATCCTTACTTTTTATTAGAGCCTTCAAAATGAGGTTTTCTTGAGCCTCTTGAAATAAATCCATTCCACTTTGAACTGCCGGAACTAACTATTAAAATGTGGCCTGATTCATCCTGAGAAATGGCCGTATGCACACTTGCCTGCGATCATGACGACTGCTAGGTGAATTATAAAGAACACTGAATTCCTTTCTCCCACCGCCTGAACTGTGCAGAGTTGGAAAATATATGGATTGCCCCTTTAAATAGGCTGGTGTGTCTCATCCTTACTTTCATTTATTATTTTTTTTCCAACAAGTATTTCTGAAATGGCACTATGAGCAGGGCATTCGGCACGGGGCTGAATTTGCTGTGGCTGCTTGGAAATTAGCCTAAACAAAACACCGCACGTGAAAATAATGATCATCAAGCCCTGAAAGGAACTTTTTTTTTTATTTTCAGATACAGCTTGAAGGCTTTGGGAAGGTAACAGTGCTCTTTAATTTCATACCAAGCCTTCATAGGGAATAGTCACACAGCTCCAAGTTGTGATCAGCAACCGAAGGAAGTATTGACACCAGGGATGCAAAATCACAGTGCGGTAGCTGCTCTGCTGAGCTCTTCTTGCTGAGTTCTCAAGGGGAGCCTTCTCCTAGAATGGCTTCCACACAGTCTGACTTGGAGGCTTGGCTTTTGGTACTTAGTGTGTGCAGGTCTCTCCAGGGTTGTTTTTGCCCACTCATCCTTTTATTATTTCCTTTATTATTTTTTCTTATATTTTTCATAATTCTCTTCCACTCTGTTTTTCACAAGCCTGAAGCACCTTTAGAGGGTTTGAAAAGAAGAGGAGAATGAATTAAAAACAATTCCAATAGATGTACCCCTATGAGTTTCAGTTAAGGACTGAGTTTGTCCCCAGCATCTTAATATTAGCATTGAATTGTAGTTGCCTAGAATTATCAGCATGTCTCCTTCTACTAGATAGCCTCCTTCCATCAAGAACTTACTGTATTCTATGTACTCCTGTACCTTTAACCATCTGATCACCATCGTAGGTCTTTGGAAAGTAACTTACAATTGAAGAACTGATGTCTTTGGTGTCCTACCTTCTGTCCTCTACAAAATCTGTATTTGATTTATTTAAACTAAATATTTCTAGAACTCCAGTCATGTACAAGACACTGTGTTACATGCTCCAGGAAAAAAAAAGAAAAAGAGAACTGTCTTTAGAAAGGTCTGAAGGGAAAAATAAGGTGAATGTGCACTAACTGTAATAAAGATGAAAGTTTTGGCTTGGGGGCAGAGTTAGAACAAGAATTAGACTCAAGAATATTATGAATCATTCTTCACTTTCCTGTGTGTAATTATGGGCACTTATGTAAAAGACAACATTAGTCAACTCCAAGGTAAACAAACATCTACTGTGACTGCACCACAGTCCCACACATATGAGCTGAAAGTATATAGTGAATAGTCTCTAGAGTTCAGAGGGAGAGATGGAGCGTATTTGGCTGAGGGGAGGGTTTTTTGTTTTGTCTGTTTGTTTTGGCCACACTGTGTGGCATTTTGGTTCCCAACTAAGGAATCAAACCTGTATCCCACTTCCCACCACCCGCCTCCCCACCACACATTGCTAGCAAGGAATCTTAATCACTGGAGTATCAGGGAATTCCTTTAAGGAGGTATTATTTTAAATGATCCTGCAAGGATGGATGGAATGTCATTAAGACAGAAATGTAATCTTGCATGTGGGGTCGGGGGCGGGGGGAAACTAGGACCATCGAAAGTTTTGGCATGCAGGGGAATGTAAGGAAGGGCTTAGTCCTTTGAGTTGTTAGCTTGGCCAGGAGACTGGAGTGGAAAATTGATAGGACTCTGTCAAAGCTAGAATCGCAGAATCTGTGCCCCCACTGAGCCTCAAGAAACGAGTACTTCTTCTTAGATTTCCTATAGAAGCCCTGGTATGGCACCAGCTGGTGGTGAAAACCTCCAGTGGGTTCTTTAGGAGGAAGGAGTTTGAGTCAGCTGTACTCTGTGTCTTGGATTCTTCATAAATTAAGACGTTTACGTTATGTACCAAGAGCTCAATAATTTATTGACAGACTAGTGAGCCTTATAAATTATACTAAATATCAGCTACAAACTAAAAATAAGTTCAGAGCCTTCTCTGATATTTGCACATTAGCTTATAGAAACCAGAGCTTTGAAACTCCTTAGCAACCATACCAGACAGGAGCCTGATCAAAATAAATTAGTTTCTTGGGTCCAGTTCCAACATGTGTATGTTGGAGAGCTTCTTCGCACTATAAGCAATTCTTGGACACTGGCAGAATGTCCGAGAATTCAACTCCAATTGTGACATTATCTACCTGGAAATAGCATCAGATTTCACAGGTTAAGGGCTCAGCCCTTACAAGACTGCCACCTCCCTCCAGGTAGCAGTAAAAAGCCCAAATTTTACCTGTGCTTCTGACCAACTGGCTATAAATCAGAAGTTCCCATGACCCCCTTCTCAAATTAGATTAATTTGCTAAAGCAGCTCACATAACTCAGAAATATTTTCCTTACTAGATCACCAGTTTATTATAAAAGGAACTCCAGAACAGTCAGATGGAAGAGATGCAGAGGGCAAGGCATGGTGAAAAGGCAGGGAGCTTCCCTGCCCTCTTGAAGCATACCATTATTCCTATATCTCCTTGTGTTCATCAGCACAGAAGCTCTTTGAACAGTGTCCATTTGGGTTGGTACAGATGCTTCCTTACGTAGGTGGGATTGATTAAGTCATTGGCAATTGGCAATCAGCTCAACCTCCAGCCCCTCTCCCCTCCACAAATGTCAAAGGATGGAACAAAAGCCCTAACCTCAAATCGCATGGTTCGCTCCATTGGCAGCCAGCCCCCAACTACTTGGGAAAGTAGGTGCTTTCCAAAAGTCTGTTAACTGATACAATGAAAGATACCTTTATCACTCTCAACACTTAGAAAATCCCAAGGGTTTGGAGAGTTCTGTGCCAAAAATGGGACAAAGTTCAAACATATATTTCTTATTATAAATCACAATATCACAAGATAGTTTTAGAAAAGTCTAATATTTTTCCCAAGTTGCTTTTTATGTGAGATCTCTAGAAATGTGTTATTTTATTGTATAATTAAAAAAAAAACTGGCATAGTTTAAGTATATTATCCTAGCAATTAACTACTTATATTATTATTTATGTATGTATTTATTCAAAACAGTCATACTGAATGCCAAATATGAGTCAGGCTCTAAACAAGGTTGAGGTGATTATTAAGATAACTGAGATAGGATTCCGGCTTATAAAGCTTCACAATTTAGGATGGTGGGGGAGAAAAAAAAACAATGGAAGGTTTTTACTAAGGAGACATCAATTATTTCAACAAATGCTGCCACTAGCAGTGTTGAAACTGGGTAATCCCTTATTTTTAACAATTGAAGGATCTGAGAATTCAAATTTTCTTTTAGACAAATATATTTGCCATTTAGTATTTTATCAAAACATTTATTGATTTTATAATAAGAAAAATAACAGCTGTATTTTTAAATTATAAGATAATCACTGGACCTAAAGGATAAAAATTAACAATTTGGAAAGAAATGTTTTAATAAAACAATCAATGAGAATATGTGGAGAGACAAATGATTTTTTAAAAACAATTGCTTCTCTCTATTAATGTCATAATTGAACACAAATGTATTATTGTTAAATCATAGAAATAATTAAGAAAAAAGACTAATTTATGTTGTGCTTCTTTTATAACAATTTGAAATAAATCCAGCCTATAATTGGTTTGATAATTTACCTTTGGAACTATATCACAGAATTTAAAGATTACTCTGGTGGGCTATATCCTCATGACTGCCAAGAATGAGAGTATCTTTAGAATCGCCAAATGATCATTTCATACACCTTCTTCCCATTTTTAATTATCTGACTTCTTTATGTAGCCATATAGGTAAACCACATATGCACTTCATTTCTTTAATTTTTTTTTTTTGAAAATGTTTTTCAGATCTGATGCAAAATAAAAGGTATTTAACTCACAGAGTGAATTCCTTTCTGTCATAATTTCAGTGCAGGTAGGAAGAATGTTTGAAAATGCCAGTGTTTCTTGCTATCATTTCACATCCACAAGTTAGAGGTTTCAACAAAGGGTCTGTATAGTTCACCCTTTTGGACAAATGGCTGGATGATAAGGAGTTAACATAGTTTAAGACTTGAAAGAGAAAAATGTTCCTAGCAAAAAAAGGCTTACAGCAAAATAACGAGTGCCAAGGTTGAAGCTGCTCTTTCTTGCTTTAGTGCTATAGCTGCATTATTCACAACTGCCAATCAGCTAATCTGAAAAGAATTTGTTCTTTACTGCATTTCTCCTTTATTGCTCCCACCCCACTGGTCTGGTGTACATTGCCTCCAGCTAGGAGGGTTTAGAAATGGCTACTAAACAGACAACAAATGCTGTTCTCTGCATCAAAGGGCACTGGACACTGTGGAGAGAAAGGGCTTTTGCTCACCCCCATTTCCTTTTCACATTTAGCCTTTGCCACTGCAATCCTGAAAACCTCAGGCCATTGCAAAAGGAGACATTGCCTGTCAATTTCTGAAAACTTCAATACTGAGCTTTTACTGAAGATTTGGGGTGCTGAACTGGTTTCAGCTTCCTGAAATACTAGCAGCAAAAAAAGAAAATGAAGTCTACAGTAAACAAATTTTAACAAATGCCGTGGGCACTGCCTAACCTGGTCACCATTATGTATAAAGTGAGGAAATTAGAAATCACAATTTACAGTTGAAAACAGAGTCTTAGATGAAGGTGAGAGCCAGGTTCTGCAATTACCCCTGCGTTGACGTTTGGAACATCCTTACAAATGCTGGCCATGTTGTCACGACAAATGAGCGTGTGAGTGTATGCATGAGCAACGTTAGTGGACATACAAAACTAGATTTATGTATAGATATTGCAGATGTGTCTTTTAACCAGCATGGAGAGTGGTATCTTGGCAACCTTGATTAATGTCCCAGGGTTCTTTTTTCCCTTTGGTATATTCATGAAGCACCAGTTAAGAAGGTTGGAATTTATGTAGGTCTACTGGGGAGTAATTATCACTCAATGCATTAGCAGTGAAAAATCAGAGATCATTGCCAGCTTTCCTCACTTTCAAGGTAAGGCTAAACATCCCCTCAGATTGAGTCAAATGGTCTTTGTTAATTTCTTGCACTAATTCACCAAGTGGCAATGCAGGAGTGACGCTGGCTTCTGTTGCAGGTATTTCCATTCTGAGGAAAACACAGTTCTGAGAAGATGTATTTTTGAACCATTCTAAACCAGAAATTTCTGTGTGCTCCAGAAGGGCGCACACACCCAGGGGATGTCTAGCTCGCAGGCTCTTGATAGGTGAAGGAAGTGTGGATTGGGCCTGAGATGGGTTTGGTTTGCTGCTGTTGTTAGTTCTGAGCTGAAGTGCGCAGATCCGATGAGATTATCGAGGCAGGCTAGAGGGAGTGAAGTCACCCCAGGTGATGAACTCAGATGCATTGCTTAATTCTACCTCTATTCCCATACCCGTTCAGTTAGACACCGGAGCTTCTTTGCCAGCTGCAGCATCACCATCATCCCCTAGCGACAGGCCCAGCATTCCATCTTCCAGCAGAGCCCCTGAGCTGCCAACCCAACTGCCCTTTCACTGGTTTCCTGCCACATTTCCCCTAGGTCCCCACACCCGCTACGGCAAACCCACCAATCTGCTCCCTGCCTCTCCACGAATCCCATTGCTCCATATTAATTCAGCCTTCTAGGGAGTAGTGGGAGCGTGGGTCCATTAGGTGCTCAGAGGCACCGCAGACTGTAGTGCAGAGTCAGATACCACTGAGCTTCAAGCCAGCCAAGCCTCAGCATATCCACCAACAGTGGGGCAAGTCTTACCTGGTGCAGCATTCAGTGTTTCTAATAAGAAAATGTATGTATGTATGTATGTAATATGTATGTGTGTGTGTGTGTGTGTGTATAAAATCACTTAACATACCCAATAGCCCCTAAACGTTATGTCACTTTATTTTGGAGATAGAGACCTTTCATTCGTTAAGATACAGCATTGAGAAATCCAACAAATACATCATTTTATGCTCCTGAAATAATTTTCCTTTCCTGCCACCGTGAGGAGTATGTATAATGCCATTCAAATGTGATTTTGTCACAAATGAACTGTATCCACGTGACTTAAGTGAACATGCACACGTGTATATACCTAGAGAGATAACAGAGTGAGACGAGAAGGGGTAGTGGGGGTGGGGCGCTGGGGAGGGCAGGCGCATGCGCTCTACAAAAGTGGGGGGATGGCAACCAAAGGACTCACTGCAAAGCAGTTTTACATACAGGCCTGTAGGAGCAACCGGAATGTTATTAGACCATAAAAGCACATCAGGCTGATTTATGGTTTCTGATCAAGGTTTCTGTGAAAATTACTCTGCATCACCGGCTCAAGGTGACTGCTACCATTAATGTGTGGAAAATAAATGAGATGGGGATGCTGATAGCAGAGGAAGGGAAGGAAGCGCGAGGCAGTTTATACAGCACAGGTTCCCCATCTTGTTTTACAGTGCAGAGAAGCCTGTCATCAAAATGATTGCTGTGGGGCAGGAAAGGCAATTCTGGGTAATTAGATCTTATGGCGTGTAGCCGGTGCTTTCTTACAGCGAATGGATCAGGATGGTCGGGCGAATGCCTGCTCTCTGCATGCCATCTTTTCTATTTTCTGCTCATATTCAGAGGGTGTAGTTTAAATTTAGGAGGAGAAGGACGGCAATACTGTTTTCCTGACTCCATTTGACTCTAATAGTATTCATTCCCAGTCTACAGTTTTCCCGACTCTATTTGTTTCTAATAGTATTCATCTCTCCTCAATAAATAATCTTCCAAATTGGAGACTTTCCAAGAGAATTGATGTCTGGGAATATTTTATATGTCATCCGATGGCAACAAAAGAGTTCCACTGGCCTTTTCCATTCCTTCCCTGTTTGTAATTCATCACTAAAACATTTTGTACATGAAATGCCCTACTGCCTGTTTCAATATAAACAAATAGCATATACCCCCAAGATCTTTATATGAGATAGTTGCTACGAAAGGTATAAAAGCTGTTTGCAAAACGCCCTGCTCTTCCTCTTTTTTCCCTTTGTTCTCTTAGTCATTGTGAATCTCTGCCTGCCTGAGCATTTGCTTGTATTTGGTGTCTTCATATTAGAGTTGGGAATGGCACTCTCTTCCAGGATTTGGACTCTACATGCAAGTAGATAGCCCTGCCTTTTGGAATGCTTGGATAAAACTGAGTAGGTGAAAAGATTTTCAAATCTTTTTTTTTTTTTTTTTAACTGCACCCGTTTCTCTAGCTATCCTAAAACTTGCCCTCTGATGCTTCTGTCTAGCATCCCCCATCTGGAACATGCCAGTGTCTGCTTTCCCAGCTGCTTCTGCTGTGCTGATGGCCACTAAGAGGCATGGCTCCAAGGAAACCTATAGGCCTAGAGAACACTCAGCCCATTTAGCCAAGAAAGAACAGAGACCTGCATTTTGCCCTCAATCTCTGTTTTTAAGTAAGGCTTTCACTTTAGTGACACATCTCCCTCTTAAGTGCCTGTGTCTGTGTGATAGCTGGGCTGGATTGAGACTTTAATCCTTGTACATGCACGCAGACACACCCCCTGAAATACTGCCTCAGACATTCAGCATTGGTGCTGCTTACCCATGTTGTCAAGGATTCTGTTTCAAAAGCTCAAACACAGTCTCTAGACTATCCCCAAAATACCTGGTACCCAAAAGGTTTAACTGAAGCAATGGATTCTAATATCCATACAGCTTTTTAAAGTCTTCAGAAAAGCTTTCACACCATGTCTTTTTATCATCACCACAGTAGTGAGAGATCACTAAGATGGTCATTATGATTTCCGTCTTCCAAATGGAAAGTGCAAGCTCAGAGAAGCCACCTGTTTTGCCTGAAATCATTTCGTTCACAGTAGTGGAGCCAACTCCCATTTTCTTTACCTTCCTCCAAGTTACAAAAAACAAAAAATAAAAAATCGTCCTGGGAAAAAACAGGCTGCTATTCTTGTAGTGACTCAATTATGAACAAGAGGCAAGACACCAGACAAGACTCCTAACTTCTTTGGTTTCCTTGATTTACTCAACTATATGGAAACAACCCACTCCAGTATTCTTGCCTGGAAAATTCCATGAACAGAGGTGCACGGCAGGCTAGAGTCCTCATGGGGTCTCAAAGAGTAGGACACAACTGAGCACACATGCCCATATGGACTAGAAATTGTCTATAGAACCTTCTAGAACTTTCTTTTCTATTTTCAATATCTTTCCCAGGAACCATACTATGTTGGGAAGAATATCCAGTCACTGTCAGCATCTTGGGAGAAAAAGAAAAGGACTGTCTTCCGAGTTACCTTTCCCATCTTCCCTCCCCACAACTATTCTGTTTGGAAGAGAAAATTTTGAGACGAGAGAAGCCAACAATTCTTAGGAGCGTTCTTAGGAATATATGAGTATCCTAAGATGCCTGTTTCATTTTAAGATTAAAGTTTAGCTCTGCAAATAATTACTAAAGTCCATAGGAGGAGAGGGCACATCCAGAGGCCCCAGAGGAACATGTGCCAAAGTAGAGCATCATCTGAGATGCTGCCAGCTCGCTATTGCTTCATGGCAATGGCACAAGCTGAACGAATCTAATACATCTCCCCTCGTGTGGGGTCATCCCCTCATAGGGGGCCAACCCCCATTATGCAGCTTCATTTAATTTGGCTGATGCTACCTATTACTGCAAATGATTCTATAGTTTGCTAGTTTCTTTAGCTTCAAAAGGATTATTTAGTTGACCTTGAGAAAGGTCCATTTGTAAACTCAAGGATAATGGCAGAATATTTGGAATTCAGCCACTGATGAGTATATGGGAATATTGGGGGTAGGGAAGCCACTTTCTTGCTTTAGAAAACAATTGTTTTGCTTGAGAGGTAAAGACTTGATTGATCACAGATCTCACCTTCTTCAAAAACATCTTTTTCAGAAAATTGTCCCTGTGATGACTATGTTATTTACTGGATTTTTGTGGCCTGTTTCGGCGATAAAACATGGCTGGGGTTTCAGTAACTGCAGTAGGCTTGATGGAGAGTTTTGAGTTGCAGATGTGGTAAAATCCCGTTCTCGATCCTGTCTTCCCTGCCCAAAGCCCAACTCCCCAGGACCAAAGGGAAACCGAAACACTATTGAGAAAAAGGACTATAAGTCCCACAGAAAATACTTAGGAAGCACTCAGGATGTGACCACACTGACTAGCAGTCATAAAAAGGTAGAGGGAAAATATAGTGCCACACCAGTGGCTTAGCCCAGTGACCAGCTGCTCTGAAGTCAACCAATTACCGTCAGGTTTGCTCCAGTGGATCAGAGTCAATTGTTTTAGCTAATAATAATGAACACTGTATATCTGACTTGACACAAAAGGCACTAAAATCAACTGCTAGGCTGAGAGAACCACAGAAGTGTCCTGGTGACACACATGTGTGTGTTTTAGAGCAACAAGTGAGTAGGAGGGTGATGGGGACCACCTTTCTGCCACATAAAACTTGAGCTGTCTTTTCTCCTTTGCCCCTAGACAAAAAGCAGTGTAGCTAAACTGCTTAAGTCTCAGTTCTTCATAATACATAAAGCAGACCTTATCTCCCTCCATTAAAAATCCTGCCTTTCCTTTCAGATAACTAGCTAGAACTAAAATGCCACGTTTTCTTTCCTCTAAGGAAACACATCATGGTAGGCGTGTTTAAATTTAGGGCGATGGATGGAAACAATTTGCCGCTCAGCCCTTGAAGCCCAAATCCTCAGGCCTGTGCATTTCTTGAGAGGATCGGTGCTTACACAATAGCCTCGTGTTTTGTGAGTTTTGCTGTAAAAATACCCAGCAATTTCTTTAAGTACTGCAATTTTGAAAATTTCCAGAAGACATCATCTAGTAGCCAATCAGACAATCGAAGCAAGAAGAATGACAAAGCTCTTCAATAAACAGAACAGAGTCTCTCCAAACTTTACATGATAAATACAGTTGACCACAGGAAGATTTCATTGTCCTTGTGTTCCCTACTTATTTAGTAAACTCTTAGAGAAAACTTTTCTAGCTACACTCTTCTAGTTCTTATGTGTGCAAGAGAATGTATCTGAAGAAGCACCCTTGCCCACAGTTACGAGGTCGTTATTGCTATTAACCATTTTTAGGACAACCTATTGCGGCATGTTGTGAACGTTAAAGTTTGTTTGGAGACAGAAATTCAACTTTTTCTCTCCTTCCCTTGTTGCAGCAGAAGTTTAAAATTTAGTGGGTTTTGCCTTCAAGGAGAAAGAAATTATTTTCTGATTCACTTTGGTTACAAAGTCACAGCACAATCTGTTGCAAAGGAATGGTGAGGTGTTATGGAAAAGGCAAAAAAAGAAAGGATCGAAGTACTTAAACAAAATATCTTAGACAAAAGCAGAGTAAAAAGGAGCTTCCTTGTCAACCTAGAAAGAGATTCTGCCTGGCTGAGGAAAAGGAAAAGAGAGAGAATGAAGAAGGGCTGTGATGACAGATCTAGAAAATCCAGGGTGGATGCCTGGGTGGATGCCTGTTTTACAAGCATGACTGGTAGGGAGCATTTGTATCTTCCTGACAGACACGGTCTGGGCATCCAGAAGCTGTCTGGGAACTAGATCAACACAGCAGACCACTCAGCCATCCCATGTACCAACTGTCAGGCTGGAGCACTTTTCATTATTTCTGGAGAGAATTTCTCTTTACTTCTAAGCAACAACTTGCCCAGAGATAGCCCAGCTGGGGTGATGCTCATCTAGGTCCACTGATCCGTTTGGTCTCCACTAAGACTAAATCTTTGAGAACCACCCCCTCTCCTCTCCCCATTCTCCACAGGCACCAATAGGACCCTGATCACCTGAGGGTTCAAGACAAAGAAGCAGGGGGTCGTGACATACAGGAAGGCAGCAATGAATGGAACCAAACAGAAATCTACTTGAGCCTAAGGCAATGAGCTCTCCTCTCAAGGAAAATAAATTCTTGGATTTCACAAATAGTTCAGCCCGTTTGTCAGGATAGAAGAGCTAGTTGGGGTTTGAGAACAGGTGATGTTAATTTGCTGTGCATGTCTCTGTTGGAACCTCACTTATGTGGAAATTTATATGGCCCTATTAGGTGGAGCCATATAAAATTTTCTGTCTCGCATGCAGGGTTCTCGTTACCATCTTTCTAAATTTCATATATATGCATTAGTATACTGTATTGTTGTTTTTCCTTCTGGCTTACTTCACTCTGGATAATAGGCTCCAGTTCCATCCACCTGAGTAGAACTGATTCAAATGAATTTTTTTTTTTTTAAATCAACCAAGCCAAAAGCTGGTTCTTCGAGAAGATAAATAAAATAGAGGCTATATTTTCTTTCAGTTCACCTCTTCCTATACCACAATGACTTTCATTATCACACCAAGATATGAGATTCCCAAATCAACGTATACTTTCCATGTTGCTGTTCAGTCTCTCAGTTGTGTCCGACTCTGCAACCCCATGAATGCAGCATGCCAGGCTCCACTGTCCTTCACTATGTCCTGGAGTTTGCTCAAACTCATGTCCTTTGAGTCAGTGATGTCATCCAACCATCTCATCCTCTGTTGCTCCCTTTTCCTCCTGCCCTCAATCTTCCCCAGTATCAGGGTAGTTTCCAGTTATTCGGTTCTGAGGATCAAGCGGCCGAAGTATTGCAGCTTTAGCTTCAGCATCAGTCCTTCCAGGGAATAATTAGGGTTGATTTCCTTTAGGATTGACTGGTTTGATCTTACTGTCCAAGAGTCTTCTCCAGCACTACAGTTCAGAAACATCAATTCTTTGGTGCTCAGACTTCTTTATGGTGCTGCTCTCACATCCATACATGACTACTGAAAAAACCATAGCTTTGACTAGACAGACCTTTGTTGGCAAAGTGATGTATCTGCTTCTGATATGCTGTCTAGGTTTGTCATAGCTTTTCTTCCAAGGAGCAAGCATCTTTTATTTTCATGGCTACAGCAGGCACCATCTGCAGTGATTTTGGAGGCCACGAAAATAAAGTCTGTCGCTGTTTCCATTGTTTCCCCATCTATTTGCCATAACATTCAGTGGATTTCAGGGGTCATAAAGGTTGGCCAAGGCTAAGCTCCACTGGATTTAGGGGCAGACCCCTGGCACTGTTGTAATATTACTTGTTTTTTTATGTAGTCTGGTGTGAGAACTTGAGCGGGCTGTGTTTTGAGGGAGGAGGTTACATAGGTCTGGTTTTCTGGAACTAGGGAAATAATGCAGAGGCTGATAAACTTACTATTTCTCTACCCCCTAAATATTCACTGAATTTTATTGTCTTTAATTATCAGTGAACTCCTCACTGTGTCCTTCAACCTATCTTTCTAGCTTTGCTTTGACAGATCTCCTGAGTATACCTCGTGATCCATCCAATCTTGAAATGGCCACACTTGTCTAATTCATGGTTTTCTCTGCCTGACATGCTCTTGCTTCCTGGTGTACACTAGTCAAAATACTACCCACCATTCAGTGCTGGCTTACACCATTATTCCCGAGAGTCTCCGACAGTGCCAACAGGTGTCCGTGAACCTGTCGCGACGGTCACTGCATGCACCTGCTCCCTGGTAAGTGTCATGCAGCCTAGGTACCACTCTCCTAATAAGGTGCCCTTCAAGGCTGGAATTCTATTCCGAATTCAATTGCTGCCACTGCCGTAGTTGGGAGATCAGAACTCCTTCTCTTTGGTTTTCAAAGTGGGAAGGAGAAACATTTGGGGGATTATACTTAACTAATGGGAGTGAAGGCAGGGTGGGCGTGAGCCCTTTAATTAGAGTACAGAATCACAAACTTTTATAGCAGCCATCCTTGACTTTCACAGCTCCTAAGACCGTGGCTGAGCAGCCGAGGTTATGTTCGTCCCACGCACACGCCGCTTACATCTAGCCATCTAGTTTGCTACTGCTTTTAGATGCCCGATTGCCTAAGACTTAGCACCATTGCTGGGCTTCCTTGGTGGCTCAGAGGGTAAAGCATCTGCCTGCAGTGTAGGAGACCCGGGTTTGATCCCTGGGTCGGGAAGATCCCCTGGGGAAGGAAATGGCAACCGTCTCCAGTGCTCTTGCCTGGAAAGTCCCATGGCTGGAGGAGCCTGGTGGGCTGCCGTCCGTGGGGTCGCAAAGAGTCGACACGACCGAGTGGCTGCGCTTCTTTCTTAGCACCGTTGCTGCTGTCAGCTGTTCGCTCCGGCACCAGTCCTCTCCACAGCCACCACCACAGTGGCTGGAGCTGGCGAGCCAAGGATACCACCAGCATTGCTACTAGTGTTGCCGAGTCCCTGTGATCATTTGAGTAAAAAAAAAGTGCTACTCGTTCAAACTGCCTGTTTTACATGGTGGTGTAGCTCTCCACTCATTCACTTGGGCAAAGGTGATACAGTAAGAAACCGTGTTAATGTTATCTTATGTTCCCTTAAAACGTGTCCCCAGCAAAGTTGTCTGAGATCCATTCAGCTTTTTCGATTAGTGTGTGCAGGTAGCTACATTTAAGTCTTGCCCCCTCCATCCCTACCTCTTAAGGCTGGATTAGAATGAGTTCTGGTGACAGCCACGTAGCTATATGAGAATCATACTGCCCTTCTCCCTTCAGCCCACTCTGACTAACTCACTGTTGCAGATGCCTTTTGTCATGAACTCTCTCTCAGGGGTCCTATTTTCTTTCCTGAAAAGGACTCCATTAGAGTTAGTGGTCCACTTGATGCGTGAATATATCCTTGAACCTCACTGGGGGTCAGGTCCAAGTATTTTATCTACTGAGATGTCCCACCCCAATATAAATTAGTGAATGCAAGTGATATGGGACACATGATGAGGCATTTGAGCCCTTGATCCTGACCATACCAGACATCTCTATTCCTTGCATATCAAACATTATTTTTAAAGTTTTCTAAAGTCTTTGGAGAAGACCAAGGAATTTAAAAATCTGACCAGTACCATGCTTAGCTATTTAGAATAGTTCTTGTCAGTACATTTGTATGAGGTGTTAATAACTACCTAAGACTCAGGGCTGCACCACCCAGAAAAGAGGAAACAGTACAGGGCACTCAGAGCTGATTAAAGTGCCTGTTCCTAGTAGCCAGACTGGACACACACTTCCAACAGCATGTAATGTAACATTTACAACTGTCTACCAGTCAGAGCCTACAAATATGAAGAAACATTAAAGTATGACCCATAATGAAGAGAATATTCATCAAAAGAAATGGGCAGAATTGGTACACATGTTGAAATTAGCAGAGGTCACTGAAATGTAATTATAAGCACAGTTCATATGTCCAGAAAGTTGAGATATGAAAGGTATAAAAAAGGATTCAAACAAAACTTGTATAGACAAAACCTTTAACCTCTGAGGTAAAAGTTACATGGGATGGGACTAGTCAAAGTTTAGACATCGTCAAAGAGAAGACTGAAAGATCAGTTATCTTGAACACATACCAATAGAACTAATTCAAAATAAAACACAATGAATTTAAAATGAACAATGAGCTGTGGAAAAACTTGAAGTTACCAAATACATGTGTGATTAGAATTCCCCAAAGGAAGAAATGTTTCAACATTCAAGAAGTAATAGCTGACTTTTTGTCCATATTTGAGGGAAACTATAAACCCATAGTTCTAAGCTCAGTGAATCTGCAGCAGAAGAAACATGAAGAAAACTCCACCAAGATATATAATAATCAAGTTGCCCGAGAGAACAGACATGTAGACATAGACAGCAGCAGATTTCATGCTGGGAACAAAACAAGAAGAAAGTGGAGCTACATCGTTACAGTACTGAAATTTTAAAATAGTAATATAAACACTAACTTAGAATCCTATACCCAGCAAACATATCTTTCAAACTGAAGTGAAATCAAGAAATTTTCAGAAATACAAAGCCTTAGAAAATTTATGATGAGAGGACTTGGATTTATAACAAATCTTTAAAACCTTCTTCAGGCGAAAGTAAAGTGATACCAGACAGAAGTATGGCCCTACACAAAGTAATGAAGAGACTGGAAACAGCAGCACATGGGCAAACGCATGAGATATTCTTCTATTTATTATCTTTAAAATATAACTGACTATTTAAACACATGTATAATATGTATAAAAGTAAAATATAAGACAGCAGTAGCATATAGGCTTGGAGGGGAAAAATGGAAATGGACTGTAGTAAGTATCTTATACTGTAGGTGAAGTTGCATAACACCACTGGAAGGTAAACTGTAATAAATTTAAAATGTACACTGTAAGTCCTAAAACACTAGAATAACAAAACAAAATATATTTTTATAGGTAATAACCCAAACAAAGAAGATGAAATTTTAAAATAATCAATTTTTCCAAAATTAGATAGAAATAGAGAAAAAGAACAGACGGAGTAAATAGAAATAAGAGAGCAAAATGGCAGATTTAAATCTAGCTTTATCAATAACCATATTAATATAAATGGTCTGCATATTCTAATCAAAAATAGATTATCAGATTTGATTTTTTTAAAACAGACCCAACTTTATACTCTCTAAAAATAGAAATGTAAAAAATAAACAAATATAAAAATATGACACACAGTCACTAAACAAGGCAAAAGTGGCTATATTAATAACAGACTAATTAGATTTCAGGACAAGCAATGTTATAAAAGTTAAGGAAGGACATTTCTTAATGATGAAAAAAAAGTATAAATTCATCAGACATAACAATCCTAATACTGTGTGTAACTAATAACAGAGATGAAAAGACAAGCAAACTCACAATTATGTTTATGTTATTTATAATGAGACTTACTTAAAAAGACCTGGCTCACACGATCATGGAAACAGTGCGTCCAGACCTTGTTGGGCAAGCTGGAGACTCAGACAGGCTGATGCCTGTGCAGCCTTGAGAGCAGTGGTTCACAAGGGAGCTTTTAGGATGACAGATTCCATGGGTGAAAATCATCATTAAAGAATATCAAGCTATTCACTTAAAGAGTATATTTTATTATATGTAAATTATACTCGAAGGAAATTAAAAGAGTATTTTTTAAATGTATTTATTTATGGCCGCGCTGGGTCTTCCTTGATGCACGAGGGCTCCCTGTGTCTGCGGTGTGAGGGCTTTCCATGGCAGTGGTTTCTCTTGTTTTGGAGCACAGGATCTAGGCACGAGCTTCAGTAGTTGTGGCACATGGGCTTAGTTGCCCTGAGGCATGTGGGATCTTCCTGGACCCACAGGGATCGAACCTGTGCCCCTGCATTGGCAGGTGGGTTATTTACCAGTGGACCACCAGAGGAGTCCTAAAATTAGAGTATTTTTTAAGATACATACTCACTGTAATGAGTCATGTAGGGGTGAGTATTTGAAAATGAAATTATCCACCCCACCCTTCCCTGGAAACAGTGAAGAAGACTCATCTGTGCTGAATTCCTTGACACCACTCTTTTCTTCTTGTCTGCCAGTCTCCTCTGTGTTCCTTACTGGAAGTTCTGATTCTCTTCAGTATTCTGTACTGAATCCTCTTCTTGAATTGTTCTGTTAGGTCTTCTTGATCATCTTCTGTTCATGTATTACCTCCAAACTGATGATTTCCAAATCTAATATCAGTGACCATCTCTTCCTGTAAGTATCTCTTCCTAAATGCCCCATAGGAATCTCAGTAAACAAGTCATCTTTCCCCCAAACTGCCCCTTGCCTGTGTTCACTTCCCTGTCAGATGAGTCTCTGATTTACTTAACCCTTTTGCTTGAAACTTGGAAGTCCATCTAGAAAATGATGGGCCAAGAGCAGTAAGCTTTCAGATTCACAGCAGACCGTACCTTCACTATATGCTCTACAGCCTCCTTCCAGTAAATATTTTTTTGACTCAAGAGATGATGACCTAATTTTAACTGCAGTAACTTCAGCATGTCTTCCACCATAGACTGTGGAGGGAGGCTCATAAAGAAAATCACCATGCCCTTGGAGGACCAGCCTGGACTTCCAGTAGCTGGCCATTCAAGGCTCGTTCCCTCACCCCACCATTTATTATCAGACTATTAAAATACTTACCTAACTGGCTTCTTGGCTCCAGTCTCCATATAGTCAATGTAGACACCTCTCTCCTTTATTGCTACTAAGTGTATTTTCTAGAAAAAAAAGAACCAGTGACTTAGGACGTTGTGTGAGTCCCTGCCTATAGGATGTCTCATATCTCATATCTAATCTATCCATGCCTTTGCCATACCTTATTCTCTAAACTTGATATGTTGGTTTGCCCTCCAGCTTTTGCTTCATTCATTTCTTCAGCCTAAAATGGACTCTTTTACCCCTTTTCTGAGCTTCTCTGTTTGTTCAGATGGTAAAGAATCTGCCCGCAATGCAAGAGACCCAGGTTTGATCCCTTGGTTGGGAAGATCCCCTGGAGTAGGAAATGGCAACCCACTCCAGTATGCTTACCCGGAGAGTTCCATCGACAGAGGAGACTGGCAGGCTACAGTCCATGGGGTCACAAAGAATCGGATGTGACTGACTGACTGACACTTTGATTCTCACCCCATTGCTACACACCATGAAAAATCCCCAATTATTTTTCAAGTCTCAGACAAAGCATTATCTCAATGAAAATGTTCTGCTACCTTTCCCTATTCTAATCATAGTATAACTCATGTCATTCATGCCTAACTGCTATTGTTTTAGGTGTGCAAGCATGCTCAGTCATGTCTTAATTCTTTGTGACCCTGTGGACTGAAGCCAGTCAGGCTCCTCTGTCCATGGGATCTCCCAGGCAAGAACACTGGAGTGGGTTGCCATTTCCTCCTCCGGGGGATATTCCCCAGCCAGAGAGCAAACCTGAGTCTCCTGCATTAGCAGGAGGATTCTCTACCACTGAGCCACATGGGAAGCCCCATAGCACCTATAAAATGTTTTTACTTTGTATGAAGAAATGCCTTGTGGTTTACACAACTTTCAATACTCAGGACCCAAAACAGGGTATCTCAGTCTTGGTACCACTGACGTTTTAGACCAGATAATTCTGTGTTGCGGGAGTTACCCTTTGCACTGTCAGATGTTTAGTTGCATCCTTTGCCATTAAATAGCACTCCTCCACCTCGGTCATGACAATCAAAAATGCTTTCAGACATGGCCAGCATCCCCTGATGGGAAAAACCACTCTGAATGAGAACTATTGGCCTAATAAATTTTTGTTGTTCAGTCACTAAGTCGCGTCCGACTCTTTGCAACCCCATGGGCTGTGGCACGCCAGGCTTCCCTGTCCTTCACTATCTCCCAGAGTTTGCTGAGATTCATGTCCATTGAGTCGGCGAGGCTATCCAATCATCTCATTTTCTGCTGCCCTCTTCTCCTTTTGCCATCAATCTTTCCCAGCATTAGGGTCTTTTTCAGTGAGTGGCTCCTCACATCAGGTGGCCAAAGTCCTGGGAACATAAAAGCATGTGAAATAAGATCATATATTGCTTTTCAGCACTGGCAGACAGTAAGCAGGAAAAGGTAGAACTTAACCTATCACACATTTAAGCTTGAGAAGAGAGGGATACAGTGGGTAAAGAGAGGACCAAGAAAAAACTACAATATCGGAGCCTGGTGTTGGGGGTTGGTGGGGGTGGTGGTGGAAGGAAGCACTCTGTGTGCAATCAAAGGAGGATCAAAACATGAGTGTGTCTTCTCTTCTCTGTACAACAGAAGTCCAAGCTCATCAGTGTAGAGCCAAACTTTGAAGTCCGGTCCTTACCCTGAATCAAAGAGAGAACTGTGTGGATTCTCCAAGATAAACACGATCAAAGCAGGCCAGTCTATATGCATAGCCAGAATGGGCAGGAATGTGCTCCAATATCCTCACCGAAATGCAAATAGATTTCACTGGTTCATGCAGGTGAGCAGTTGTTAGATATCTCCTCCATATTGATCACTGCCCTCCTAGAGACCCGAGAAACAATGATGAACATTCTATTCCAATGGAATAGAAAAGAGGTAGAATCTACTTTCTTCCCAGTTCTAGACTTGGTCACCAAGATTTGGGAGACACATGCGGAACTACAGAAGGATCTGGATTTAGATTAGCTGGGGTTTTTGCTGTTGTTGTTGTTGTTTGTTTGTTTTTAGAGAGGTCAAATATATTTTTGCACTGAAATAAACATGTGAGAATCATACTAGAAATGCAGGAATCATAAATAGCAAAGCTGATGCCAATACAGCAGCAGTGCAAGGGATCATCAAAGAGGCATGACTGAATGTTAAAAATAAAATAGGTTCTGAACAGACATACCGAATATAGGAATTTTGTTTTGTTTTGTTTTTGGAAGCCAGTGTAACAAATGATGGTAATAGTAACTTTGGCAGGCTGCTAAAAATCTGGGCATCTCAAAAAATGATTCTCTTTTCCCTTGCAAAAATTACATGAAAATGAAACTGGGATATTTATTTCCCTTTTTAACACAGCAGGGATCGCTTACAGCAAATAGCCTAACAGTGCTCCACCGCGGGAAGCACTGATGCTGTGAAGAAGTGACCACCGTCATTATCCACACAATGCATCGGGTACCCAAACCGTGCCTAACAGTTTTCCTCTTTGGCCTTCAAAGTGCTGTTTCTTTTTCCCTATAAAATCATAAAAGGTGTTATTAAAAAACAGAGTGGCGGTTCCTCAACTATTCTCTCTCTCATCTTATCCTATGCTGAGAGTCCCAGAAAGACAGAAACCCCAAACATGTAGTTTAAAGATCAGTACACAGGATGAGGAAGAACTTCTTGATTCAACAATTAACATTTTTGTTATTCAGTATCTCCATTGTGTCAAGACTTTGTATCAGGTTCTGTGCCAGTGAAAACATATATACAAAGAATCCAAGGAAACATTTTTTCCTGGAGCTTGAGAATTGTTAAAGAGAACAACAGGCCATGAAGCAACTGTGTGTTTACAAAGCAGGCTGCTTAGATCAGAGAGCAGAGGCAAAGCAAGGCCCGGAATCTTTAAGGGACCTCAATCAATGAAGGCTTTCAAGGAGAATTTTTAATTGTTAAAGGTCCCTGACAGACACTTAAGAGTAGAACAGACCCTTATCAACCTGAAAGAAAATTAGATTTAATGGCACTTGAAATCAGAGGGGTAAATTAAAGGGCATTCGTATGGCTGCACTGTGGCTCCATCTCTCTGAGCATCATTTTGCTCACTCATACAATGTTAGAGAAGCAATTCCTTCTACATAGGCAGGTTGTGAAGTTTAAGTGAGGGCATGGGCCTTGCTCATGCACAGGGGATGGGGTTGCTGCTACTATTGTTGCAATGACTTGTATGCACTTAAAGTTGTTGGACAGGAGAACAGACACCAAATTTATCAACACTTACTGTCTCTTGATACTGGGATGAGATGTAAACTGACTTTCCTTTCTACCTTTCTGCATTTTCTGTATTTTCTATAATGAGCATACATTATTTTATCATCAGTATAACATTAGCCTTTAAAACAGATTTTAAATGTAAATTTAACCGAATGAATTATTTGGTAGAATAATCAATGTTAATCCAAGTCACATAATCAAGTGGCTTTTGAATGTACAAATCCTTGATTATATTGTGCCAAACATTGTCCTCAACCTCAAACAGAAATAGGAGAGCATGCTCCTGGGCTGCAGGGAGATTAGGCTTATGAATAAATGTCTCCTTTCTCCTATTTCTCCATTAAAGCCAGTAAACGGCTGTTACATACCTAGATCTGCGTGAAAAAGTTGCCAAAGTCCAACTCTTAAAGGTTCAGGATTGGAAATTAAATGATGTGAATTCAAGTGCTGACTAATATTCAGCAGTATTAATTGACTGCCTACTATGTGCTGGGACATTTTCTAGGCATGAGGAAAACAGCAGTAAATGAATATGTAACTTTAGTTTTTTTTAGTCTTTCTTACCTGTCCAAAGGAAAGAAATAAATGGAATAACATATAGTGTCCAGAATAAAGTGAGCACACAGCATCCGTCTGTACTGCATCTTACCCATTAGCATTCAAACATACCGATAAGTCTCCCATTTTAAAAATAATCATTCAATTTCTTGGAGTCTACACTCCCTTCCAGTTACCAATTGACTTTTTCCCTACTGTTGACTGACTACCCTGAAGGTAAGTGTTGTCCGTACTCACTGTTTCCAACTTCTCCCCTCCATTCTATCTTGAATACATTCCAAACAGGGATTGTCCCAGAAGCTGCTTTTGTCACCCGAGATTCAGCTAGTAAATACTATGCCTTTGTGCAAACTAGAAAATGGCACCCACCTGCATGGGTACATTATAAATAGCTGTGCCCTCCACATACATGGAGCAGAGGTGGGGAGAGTTCATGACCACTCACACACTTGAACAGACACCATTGTGCAAGTCATGCCTGCCCACCCACAGTGCTGCTCCTGTGGCTGCCGGGGAAAGCCTGCTGATCAGCTCTCAGCCCTGATGTTACCTGCATTGCCAGCAACATAGGTCAGGGTGGATTCCTACCTACCCTTTGAAGCACCTTCATTACAGTACATTCTTTTCTTTCTTTTTTTTTCTTCTTTTTTTACTCTTTTTCTCCTGTCTGGTTTCTCTCTCCCACCCCCCAGTTTTACTGCGATATAACTGAAATAAAACATTGTATAAGTTCAGGTTATACAGTGTGATGATTTCATACATGTATATACTGTGAAGTGATGACCACAATAATGTGAGTTAACACCTCCATCACCTCACATAGGTACCATTGGTGTGTATGTGTTCGTGTGCCTGTTTGGTGAGAATATTTAAGGTCCTCTCTTCTAGTAACTATAATGCGATATTGGGAACTATACTTAGCACACTGTACATTAGCTCCCCAGAACTTATTCATCTTATAACTGGAAGTTTAACCAGTATCTCCAGCACCTTCAACCAGCATCTCCCCATTTCTCCTTCCTTCCAGCCCCTGGCAAGCACCTTTCTAATCTGATTTTGTGAGCAAAATACTGCACAGTATCTAATATGTGGAATCTAAAAACATAAAAGCAAAAATATAAAACTGATAGAAACAGGGTAGAAGAGGGACTAATTGCCAGGGGCTGGAGGAAATGGGGAGATGTTGGTAAAAAGGTACAAACTTTCAGTTATGAAATTAATAAGGCCTGAGGATCTAATATAAAATATGACTGTAGTTGATAACACTTTATTGTGATTTTGAATTATTTTAACAACAAAAACAGTATTTCTCTGACCTCTTTTGCTTGATATAACGCACTCAAGGTCCATCTATTTTTTTCATGACAAGATTTCATTCTTTCTCATGGATAAATAGTGATCTGTTGTTTTACATACATGTGTATATATATATATACACACACATATATAAAGGTGGTGTGTGTGTGTGTGTGTGTGTGTGTGTGTGTATTATACACCATCTTTTTTATCCATTCTTTTGTCAATGAACATGTAAGTTGTTTCCATGTCTTGGCTATTGAAATACTGAAACAAATAAGGGAGTACAGATGTTTTTCAAGAAACCAGTTTCATTTCCTTTGTTTATATACCCAGAAATGGAATTGCTGGATCATATGGTAGTTTTGTTTTTAATTTTTGAGAAACCCCCGTACTGTTTTCCACAGTGACTGTACCAACAGTGCACAAGTGATCAGCTTTCCCCACATCTGGCCAACACTTATCTCTCTTCTTTTGAGAATAGCCATTCTGATACGTCTGAGGTGATGTCTCTTTGTGGCTTTAATCAGTGATGCTGGGTACATTTTGGCTGTTTGTGTGTCTTTGGAAAATGCTATCTACTTCCTCTGCCCATTTTTTAATTGTATTATTTGGGGTTGTTTTTTCTTTAAGTTGTCTGATTTCTTTATATATTTTGATTCCCTTTTATCTTTTGTATACACTGTAGGTTTTTGTTCTGTGGTTACCACGGGGTGTATATAAAATATCTTACAAATTCAGTGGTCTATTTTATGTTGATATGAACTTAGCTTCACTCTCATACAAAAATTACTCTTTTACTCACTGCCAATTTATGTTTTTGAAGGCACAATTTACTTTTTGTATTATATATCCATTAAATATTGTAGCTATAGATATTTGTATACTTTTGTCCTTTAATTTTTATACTAGAATTAAGTGGTTAATGCATCACTATATTACAGTGGTATTAGTGTTCTAAAACACCAGTTTTTCTTTACTGGTGTTTTACATATTTTCACATGTTTTTATGTTACAAGTCCCCAACCTTTTATCTCAAACATGAATAACTCCTCTGTCGGCACTGGAAGGCCCTAACCCATGAACTCCCGTATCCATCTGCCTCTTAGTCATTTCCCTCTGGGTACTTAATAGGCATCTCAAAGTTAAGAAGGCCAAACTGAGTCCCAGTCACTTCTCTAAGCCCAACCTCATCTTCCATCATCCTTCTAATTATTCAGATGAAAAACTTGAGAGTTACAGGCTTTCTTCTTTGTCTCATACACCCACATTCACCTGTAAGCATATTCATCAGCGCGACCTTCAAACATTGAAGGAATCCAACACTGTCTTACTACCCCTACTGTTCATGCCTGGCCCAAAGCGGTACCCTCTTTTTTCAATCGTTTCCTAACTGTTGAATCCGCTTCTTTTCTGGTCCCCCTTCAATCTATTTTCCACATAAGTCAGAATAAATTTGTTAACCTTCAAGTCAGATCATGTCACCTGTCTCTTGAAAACCTCCCCATGGGTTCCTGGCTAAACCAGAGAAAGTCAGTGACGGTGACGTCACACCAGCACCCCTGCTGACATCTGGCCTGGTTGCCTCTCTGACCTCACCTCTGATACCTCTGCCGCCAGCACACACTGTTCATTTCTCTTCTGCCACATTTACTGATTTGTTTTCCCTTGGGTGTGCACGTACCTCAGGGATTTTCTGCTTACTCTGCAAGTGTTTTTTCCTCCCAATTCAGAGAACTACCTTATTTACTCCCTACCTTCTTCTCTCTGATGCCTCCATGACAACCATCTTCAAACTACAACACTCCACTTGGCTTTCCTGCCTTATTATTCAATAATATATTTTATTTATATGTTGTTTGCTTTTCATCTCCCCCCAAAATAACATAAGGTCCACATGGGTAAAACATCTTTTGTGTTAACTATTTTATCCCTAGAACCTCAGCTAGAGCATGACAGTTAGTCAGTGCTCAAAAACTATTTGTTGAATCAATATATTCACATACATGTAAATTTTAAATAATTGAAAGAACATATAATAACCATCAAGAGTGGCAAAGATTTTTCCTTGACTATTTCCAAACGGCAGCCCCACAGATGTTTGAGAAAGAAGAAGAGGTTCCAGTGATTCTGGAAGTGACTGACCTAATGCCTGCAGGGACGCGGCAGGTACTGGGGAAACAAAGGCAGTAGGAGTCCTCATTTGTGAAATTTACCAAATTTATATTTCTTTTATTCTCAAGCACAGGTCAAACTCAGATGACTATAAAAAAAAAGATTCTCAAAGAGACAAATTAGATAGGTCAGAAAAATTTAAGGAGACTAAGTTAAAAGTGTAGAGTAGTAAAATACACATATGTAGGCATGTTGAGGTTCACTGTTGCCACCAGTATATTGTTCTCCTTTTCTTCCTTTCACACCCCCATATTTAAGTGTGGTTATTCGATCAGCACTGGACAATGAAATGTGAGTTGCACATCCACTTGTCACTAGCAGTTTCCACTGTACTTAGCAGTTTT
The DNA here is from genome assembly GCA_007570785.1 of Antilocapra americana. Taxonomy (NCBI): domain Eukaryota; kingdom Metazoa; phylum Chordata; class Mammalia; order Artiodactyla; family Antilocapridae; genus Antilocapra; species Antilocapra americana. Next base: position 7,260,701 of record ML661900.1, on the reverse strand, counting down.
CTTTGTGTTTAACTTGTTTGGTGTTCTGTTCACTGTGATTCTTGAATCTGTGGGCTTGATGTATTTTATCTATTTTAGAAAATGCCTAGCCATTATCTTTTTGAACATTGATCTGTCCCATCCTCTCTCATCTCTTTCTTATACTCCAGTTATATCCATAGTAAACCATTTGTCTGTATCTCTTATGTCCTTTATGTATTATTTGTTGTTCTTTTTAGTTGTTTTCTTTCTGTGCTTCAGCTTGAGTTTTCATTGACCTGCCCCTGAGTTCCATAAGCATGTCCTTCACCTTGTTCAAGTAAAATGTGTTTAAAATCTTGAATATTTCAGTTCCAGAATATTCATTATTTTTCATAGTTGTCAGTTATTAAATAAAATACTCTCTTCATCCTTTTTGTCAGTCTATTTTTTAAAGTGTTTAAGGTGTCTTATAGTGTTTGTCAGTTCAACATATGTGTGTATTTCTATCAGTGACTTTTTCCCCTAATTATTAGACGCATTTTCTTGCTTCTTGTCTTTTAAGTTTTTATTATGTACTAGACATTGTATGTAAAATAAACAGAGTCTAAAATTGATCTAATTTTTTTCCAAGAAAGGATTTACCCATTCCTGAGTTGTTCAGATGAGTTGAGTCTGATCAAAACAACACTATCAGGAATTTAGTTTAGTCAAAGCAGGTTTTAGCTTAATTAGAATTATTCCTCCTTTCGTATCATCTGTATGTAGTAGGTCCCTCCGTCTAGGGCGACTTTTCCTTCAAAGCACCATGAGACTGTGAGTGATTTATTTTTCTAGTCCAGCCCTCCCAGATCCCCATACTACCCTATCACTCAAATATCTTGTGGAAAAAACAAGCCAGGAGATCCTTCTCGATTCCAGTCTTTCACGATAGCTCACGTGGCCATCAAATGCTCTGCTGGTTTCTCTTTCATTCCAGTTGTATCCTTCTCTCTGTGGCAAGCCCATCCTCAGTCCATCTCCAGGTATGACAAATGCCACCATAAGAGAAAGTATCTTGTTGAGCTAAATTCATCAAGCCTCTCCATGTCTAGAACTTAAGTTCATTTTTTTTCTTCTAAAGCGCTCCTATGTCTGTAAATATATAAATGTTACGAATACTGTTTTTTATCTTAGTTACAGCTTGCCACTACCTCTTTCATCTTAACTATTAACAACAGTTGAAATCAAATTCTATATTTAGGATTTAGTTGGTAAAACCTAAACATAGCACTTCATCATTCTTGAGCTTCATGTCCACTGATCAGGCTTTGAAATATTGTGTTATTCAAACCATTAGAAAGTATTGCCAGTTCTGTCTCATCTAATACTTTGATCTGTATTTCATCTGTATATTCAATCAGCAAGTTAACTAGGACTAAGTTATTCAGGCTGTGGTTAACTGCAGAGTTTTCTACTGAAATATTGGAAATCTGCTTGAATTGATAGCTCCATCAATTGACACTCTTTAAGCAAATATTCAAATAGATGTTAGATCATTCTTCACTAATGCTCACCTCCCTTCTTCACCCACAAAAGAGATTATGAATGGGAGCTAAGGGGGCTAGAGTAATTGTGGCAGGTTGGCTTAGTTTCCCTAAAACACATAAAGTAGTAACAGTCAGTTGTTTTGAAGTTGATACCTTATAAGTTACAATTATAACTCTTAATAGCTGTAATAATATCTTAGAAGTGGTGGTACATTATTCAGAACACTTAAAATCACTGCAAGCTGAACAGATAAAACATCTAAAATTTGAAAGCACAAGTCACTGAAGAAAGTACTGTGAAGGTTCTGTCTGAAACATAACAGAAATTCTAATAAAGGAGATCAGCACATGAAAGTAAGATGCTCTGGAAGTGGTATTTGTGAGAAAGTGGGAAGAAAAGAAACACTTTTCATTTGTACAAATATATTTCCTTTAGTTCCTAGGTTATACACTAGTTTTATTTTATTTAGTTTTATTTCAAGATAAACACATTTTTATTATGCTTTTAAATACATGTTTGTAGGTTTTTCAACACTGATTTTATATTGCATTACCCATGAGTCTTTGTTTCAATGTCTATGAGGGATTGAAACATTAGTATTTTTTTACAGTACTAATATCAGAATTTCTGGAAAAGGAGCCCACCAATGTAATTTTTGAAAGACTATTTTAGTTTTAAGTCTACTATAAAATAGAGAGGAAAGTACAGAGATTTACCATAAATCCCCAATTCCCACATCTGTATAGCCTTCATTATTATCAATATTGCTCATCAGAATTGGACATTTTTTACTGAATATGAATTTGCATTAATGAATCATAATCACTCAAAATCTGTAGTTTACCTTAGGGTTCACTCTTAGTGTTATACATTCTATAGGTTTGGAAAAATGTATAATGATATATGTCCAGCATTGTAAATACAGAGTATTTTCACTACTCTAAAAAAACCTCTGTACTCTCCCTATTCATCTTTTGCTCATCCCACTCTTGGCAATCATGGATCTGTTTGTCTTCATAGTCTTGCCTTTCCCAGGATGTCATATAATTGGAATCATATAGTATGTAGACTTCTCAGATGGGCTTGAGCTCTCACTTAGTAAAATGCATTTAAAGTTACTGCAGGTCATTTCATGGTTTGATAATTCATTTCTTTTTAGCACTGAAAAATATTCCATTGAATGAATGTATAATAGTTTTATCTATTCATATACTGAAAAACATCATGGTTGCTCCCAGTTTGGGGCAGTAATTGATAAAGCTGCTAGAAACATTTGTGTGCAGGTTTTTGTGTGGACACAAATGTTCAGCCCCTCAGAGGAAATATCAAGGAGTGAGATTGCTGAGTTGGATGGTCACAGTATGTTGAGTTCTGCCGGAAACTGCCAAACTGTCTTTGAAAGTAGCTGTACCATTATACATCAGCATTTCCTATTGTTCCATACTTACATGTATATCTAAATCTCATTCATTTTATCTGAACCCCTTGGATCCAACAATCTGGATTTTTATTGCTTGTTCACATTTGATTTTACTTTTTGACCCACTCTGGACTTATTCACCAATCCTTGGTCAGTTCCCCAGCTTAGACCCAATTTTAAGAATTCAGTATTCATCAACTTTCACTGACCCTCATAGTCTGTGTAGGGGAAATCCAACCCTTACTCATAGTTGAAAAGTGCTGCTTTACAGAGTTGTGTTCTCATATTGAAACACTAGGTATGATTTTCCAAGATCATGGCCAACTTCATTCATAGGCTGGGCAAGTAGAATGGAGGCCTGAAATGAAACAGCACAACTTTCCTTTATAAGTAAATATGTTACAAATTATAATCCAACAGCTGGAGTAGACTCAGTTTGGTTCAGTTCAGTCACACAGTCGTATCTGACTCTTTGCGACCCCATGGACCACAGCATGCCAGGCCTCCTTGTCCATCACCAACTCCCGGAGTTTACCCAAACCCATGTCCATTGAGTCGATGATGCCACCCAACCATCTCATCCTGTCATCTCCTCCTCCTCCTGCCCTCAATCTTTCCCAGCATCAGGGTCTTTTCCAATGAGTCAGCTCTTCACAGCAGGTGGCCAAAGTATTGGAGTTTCAGCTTCAACATCAGTTCTTCCAATGAACATCCAGGACAGATCTCCCTTAGGATGGACTGGTTGGATCTCCTTGCAGTCCAAGGGACTCTCAAGAGTCTTCTCCAACATCACAGTTCAAAAGCTTCAATGCTTCGGCACTCAGCTTTCTTTATAGTCCAACCCTCACATCCATACATGACTACTGGAAAAACCATAGCCTTGACTAAATGGACGTTTGTTGGCAAATAATATCTTTGCATTTTAATATGCTGTCTAGGTTGGTCATAACTTTCCTTCCAAGGAGTAAGTGTCTTTTTATTTCATGGCTGCAGTCACCATCTGCAGTGATTTTGGAGAGCAAAAAAATAAAGCCAGCCACTGTCTCCACTGTTTCCCCTTTTATTTACCATGAAGTGATGGGACAGGATGCCATGATCTTAGTTTTCTGAATGTTGAGTTTTAAGACAACTTTTTCACTCTCCTCTTTCACTTTCATCAAGAGGCTCTTTAGTTCTTCTTCACTTTCTGCCATAAGAGTGGTGTCATCTGCATATCTGAGGTTATTGATATTTCTCCCAGCAATCTTGATTCCAGCTTGTGCTTCATCCAGCCCAGTGTTTCTCATGATGTACTCTGCATATAAGTTAAATAAGCAGGGTGACAATATACAGCCTTGTACTCCTTTTCCTATTTGGAACCAGTTTGTTGTTCCATGTCCAGTTCTAACTGTTGCTTCCTGCATACAGGTTTCTCAAGAGGCAAGTCAGGTGGTCTGGTATTCCCATCTTTTGAAGAATTTTCCACAGTTTATTGTGATCCACACAGTCAAAGGCTTTGGCATAGTCAATAAAGCAGAAACAGATGTTTCTCTGGAACTCTCCTGCTTCTTCGATGATCCAGCAGATGTTGGCAATTTGATCTCTGGTTCCTCTGCCTTGTGTAAAACCAGCTTGGACATCTTGAAGTTTACAGTCCACATATTCCTGAAGCCTGGCTTGGAGAATTTTGAACATTACTTTACAAGAGTGTGAGATGAGTGCAATTGTGTAGTAGCTTGAGCATTCTTTGGCGTTTCCTTTCTTTGGGATTGGAATTAAAACTGACCTTTTCCAGTCCTGTGGCCACTGCTGAGTTTCCAGATTTACTGACTAGCAAAGGCAAAAGAAGGCTGTTAAAGTGTGTGGGTGTTTAGGTAGTGAGAGAGAGTAAAATTGGTTGACTTCTGGAACCAAATTAGAATGGGACAGGAGCAAAATCCTAGTTATTGTTAAGTTAGATCACATTGACATGTGATTATACAGATGGGAAAGATGATAGTAACTGGGTTCAAGAGTTCTGACATGAGATCCCTAAGGGAATGGTCTATGACCCAGAGAAAGTCTAAAAACTATAGAAGTTGTTAACTGCACAATAACCTAGAAGTCATCACTTGAGCTGAAATTACAGATCAGACAAACAAGAAGCATGGCTCCATACTAAAGCTTAGCAAACACTTGATCGGAACTCTGTACCACTTTCTGCTCTGCCTAGAGCCCAAATTACACCAACAAGAAACACTATGTAGGGCATAGATTATATTCATTGTAACCAAAAGGCCAGTTAGATTAGAACTGAACGGGGCAGGAAAGTGATGGTAGGAAGATAGACAGCATGAAAGTGAAAGTCGCTCAGTCGTGTCTGACTCTTTACGACCCCATGGACTGTACACGCTACTGGAGTGGGTAGCCTTTCCCTTCTCCAGGGGATCTTCCCAACCCAGGGATCGAACTGGGGTCTCCTGCATTGCAGGCAGATTCTTTACCAGCTGAGCTATCAGGGAAGCCCAGATAGATAGCACGGACCAAGTAAATAAGTCAGGGGTTAGTGACACAGAGAGAGAACACTTTTCTGTAATGAACTGACAAGAGGTTAGGTAGGTAGAAGAAAGGTTGACCATTACCTCAAAGCTGAGAGGTAGAGAAGAAAGGAGGTTCTGTGCTCAGTGCTTGCTATGGGACCAAGAAGTGCTTATGAGTGAGAAGTGGGTCCAGTTTCACAGTGTTTTATCATCCTGAGCAGACCACTTTTCTTATCAGGCCTCTGATCATGCAATGAGTGCAAACGGATTTTAGGAACTGAACTAATTAACGAGTCAAAGATCACTATAGATAAGATCAAATCCAGCCTATGCAAACTGTAGGCTAATAACTTAAGGGGGCAGAACAGATGCTGACAACCTACAGAGCAATGTCTTCCAGTCTTAGAATTCTGGATACCCAGGGAGACCCCTAACGATGGTTAGGAATGTTTAGATCCTTCTGTGTTTCAGGCATTTTCAAATGATGAGATAATATACTATTCTTTTCAAATGTCTGCTGATATCATAAGATTAATCAAATATAAATTTAAAAATATCATTTTATTGAATCCAAAGAAGTTTATTTTCATTCTATATTTTCTAAGTACTATATTGCAAATACTAAAATATAATTACCATCAGATATTGGTCTGAGTAAGTAAGTGTTAGTCGCTCAGTCATGCCCTACTCTTTGCGACCCCATGGACTGCAGCCCACCAGGCTCCTGTGCCCATGAGATTTCCAGGCAAGGATACTGGAGTGGGTTGTCATTTGCTTTTCCAGGGAATATTGGTCTGAGAAAAATGTTTCATGTTAGAAAATATTCCCCATAGTCACATAGGCTGAGAACTACTGCTTTAAAGGAAAAGACAGAGCCAGAATCACCCCAAGGAGGAAGCAGCTAGACTTGATTGGGGTGGGGTGAAGGCAGTGTAACAAAGCAGAGGTAACTCAGCTCAGATCCCCTCTGCACCATTTCCTACCTGTGAGCAAATTATTTATCTTTCTATGGCTGTTTTGTCAATGTTAAAATGATCAGAGTATTATCCAAATGGAAAGTGTTGTTGCAAGAATGACAATGTATGCAAAGACTGGCACATAATAGCTACTCAATAAATGGTAACCATTAACACTACTGCAAAAGAGAAGATAATTGTAAGATAAAAGTGAGAAACAAATAAAATTCAAAATAAGGAAAAGTAAAGAATGCTGAAAAAATTGGTCAGAAAAATATAAATACAGAGTCAAGGTATAGATAGATGAGAACTTTACTCCTGGATCTGCCATTTAGGAGGTGAGCATAAATTACTTAACATGTGAACACCAGTTACTTCCTCACTGAAATAAAGTATTTGAACTGAGCTTTAAAATCATATGATTTTTCTGTGATTACTTTTAGAATAACAAAGTCAACCCCATATACATGAGTTAGTTCAGCTATTGAGTAATTAATGCATGCTCTCTGCAGCTTCTTGATCTCTGTGCTCCCCCATCCCACCCCTCCTGGTAAAGTCTCACAGAACCTACAAGGAGGGACTAAGCCTGCAGCCAGCCAGGTTCCAACAACATAGGGTTCTAAGAATTTTCTCCCAAGTAAGGTATGTGGACTTAGAATGGGTTTCCCAGTCACTTAGTTTCCTGTCTTATGATAAACACTCAACCAAGACCTGTTCCATCTCCCAAATGATTCCATAAATTAGACTCTGTTCACAGGTGCCAGATTCTATCTTGGAGACAAGATAGAATCTGAGTAAGCAGAAAGAAATGGCTTTATTGCCTTGCAAGGCATAGGGATCCATAGTGGGCTAATGTCCTTAAAAGTGTGTGTACTGACCTGAAGGGGACGGTGAGGAGTTTTATAGTAATGGTTCAAAGGACAGGGCATGATCAACTCCTGGACATTTTTCTGATGGGTTGGTGGTGAGGTAAGTGGGAACCAGCATCATCGGTTCCAACTGGTCTGGGGTCTACATGCTTGTGGGCAGCAGTCAGTTAACTTCTCCCAGCTGACGAAACATCTCAAAAGACACGGTGCAGAATATTTTCTATAGTCCTTGAGGAAGGACTAAAGATCCTTGAACTTTGTTTTATGGCTAAAACATCATCGTTTTGTCTTGCTTGCCTGCTTACCTTCGTTTCTGCATTTTTTCACTTCTGTGAATTAAATTTATTCTTTGACTACAGTTTGTTCTGCAGACAAAAGGCAGGTAGAGGACTCCGGTGGCAGTTTATTCTGGAAAGGCCTCGTAGCGCCCTGCTCAGTTACACAAATACTATGAACTCCTTGTCTCTCAAACACAACCCCTGTTCACTTCCACGGTGTTTGGCTGCTTCCTCCTCCATGTCTTCTGACTATTCACATTCGCTTCCTATTACCTCTTAATACTATAACTCATCCTTACTCATCGCTGTATAAAAATAACGCCGTACAATTGTACCATGAAACTAGTTCTGTAAAAACATGCCATGATCTGTGCAAGCTTCTACTTAGGAATTTTTATCTGGCTTCCAAGTTTTATTTCTATGAATAATGCCACCTCCCATAAAGGCAACTTACATATGTGGGTATGTATTCATACTTTAATGTCTATAGGGAAGGATCTCATAGTGTAGTATTCCTGGTTGAATAATGTAGATTTTTTTAAAAATTTGTTTAGTTTTAGTTGTGCTTGGTTTTCATTGCTGCAGGCAGGCTTTCTCTAGTTGGGGCAAGCAGGGGCTACTCTTCGTTGGGGTGCGCAGACTTTTTTTTATTACAGTGGCTTCTCTTGCTGTGGAGCACAGGTGCGAAGTACAGAGGCCTCAGTAACTGCAGGATGTGGGCCCCAGAGCACACAGGCCTCAGCACCTGTGGAGTACAGGCTTCGTTTTTCTGCAGCAGGTGGAGTCTTCCCAGACCAGGGATCAAACCTGTGTCCCCCTGCATTGGCAGGCAGATTCTCATCCACTGCACCATCGGGAAAGCCCTGACTAATGTACTTTCAATTTTAATAACTGCTGCCAAATAGATGTCCAAAAGAGCCTGAAACAATGCATATTTCTATCATTAATATCTGAAAATGTCCTTTTCTATGATTCCCATCAGTATTAGGTATTGCAGTTTGGTAATTTTTACCAATACAATGAATGGAAAATAAGGTCACTATTACCTTGATTTTGCTGAAGCTTGGGTACATAGGCAGGCTCAACTTATTTGTACACATGTATATGTGATACATGTGATATATGTGGCTTGTTTCTTTCTTATCAGTTTGTAAGAACTTTTTCTGGCCAATCGATGGTCGTTGTAAACTATGTATACTGCCATATATACTTGGAAAATATTTTCCCCAAATAATGTTATCTACTCAGTTTGCTTTCTGCCACAGAATATTTTAGTTTCATATACTTAAATGTGGTTTTATTTCTTTTAAAGCTTTAGCATTGCATTTTATTTTTTATTTTTGGCTGCACTGGGTCTCTGTTGCTGTGCCTGGGCCACCCTTCAGTGGTGGCGTGCGGGCCCTCATTGCAGTGGCTTCTTTTGTTTCAGAGCACAGGCTCTAGGCACGTCGGTTTCAGTAGTTTCAGCATGCGGGCTCAGTTTCTCCACAGTATGTGGAAACTTCCCAGACCAGGGATCAAACTCATAGCCCTGAATTGGCAGATGGATTTCTATCTACTGTACCACCAGGGAAATCCCAGCATTAATTTCTTATTTAAAAGGTTCTATACCAAATCCTCTAAATTTTTTGAAGTATTATAACATTTTTTAACATTTAAATGTAGAATATTACTAAAATTTCTTTGATTACAGTGTGAAATCGGACTCAACTGTGTTTCTTTTCGGATGGTTAGTTATTTTGGCCAGCCATTTATAAATTGAACCATCATGTTCTTATCAAATTGTCCTAATTTCTAGTACATTAAATTTGCATGATTACTAGAAGGTTAAGCTAATATTGTTGTTGTTCAGTTGCTCAGTTGTGTCAGACTCTTTGCACCTCCATGGACTACAGCATGCCGGTTTCCCTGTCCTTCACTATCTTCTGGAGTTTATTCAAACCCATGTCCCTTGAGTCAATGATGAAAACCAAACATCTCATCTTCTGTCTTACCCTTCTCCTCCTGCCCTCAATCTTTCCCAGCATCAGGGTCTTTTCCAATCTGTTGGCTCTTTGCATCATGTGGCCAAAATATTGGAACTTCAGTTTCAGCACCAGTCCTCCCAATGAATATTCAGGGTTGATTTCCTTAGGATTGACTGGTTTGCTCTTCTTGCTGTCCAACAGACTTTCAAGAGTTTTCTCCAACATGACAGTTTTAAAGCATCGGTTCTTTGTAACTCAGCCTTCTTTATGTTCCAACTCTCACATCCATACATGAATACTGGAAAAACCATAGCTTTGACTACACAGACTTTTGTTGGCAAAGTGAGGTCTCTTCTTTATAATATGCTGTCTAGGTTTGTCATAGCTTTTCTTCCAAGGAGCAACTGTCTTTTAATTTCATGGTTGCAGTCACCATCTGCAGTGATTTTGAACTAATACTGTACTGTTTTACTATAGTGAGTGGAGGCAATTTGACTATTGTATTCAGTTCCTCAGTCTCTCTTGTCATGTGACCCTGAAGTGCAGCGGAATGGGTAGAGTATATTTTTCAAAACCCAATGATGTTGGGCCTGGCCTTGTGACATGTTTTGGCCAACAGGATGTGGGTAGAAGTGACAGTGTGCTAGTTTCAAGCCAGGGCCTTGTCATCCTGTGAACCACTGAGAGAAGAACATGTCCCATGAGATCCAAGGAGAATGTGAAGGTATATAGAACAGAACTGAAACCAGAAATGCTGGCTTCTAGCCCAGGAAATACAAAGCGTGAAGCAGAGCCATCAACCTCACCTGCAAACACAGGACAGAAAGAAAATGTGCTGCTGTGAGCCACTGAATTCTATGCTGCTTGTTATGCCTCATTCTGACAACAAAATGCCAACAATACAGGAGAGCTAGTAGGGCTTAAAATCTAGCAAGGGGCCTCATACTTACTCATTTTCACCTATACTCACATATGTAAAGTTGCATAAGAAGTTTAATATCACATATAGAGGAAGAAAAAATCATAAAATTGTTGCTATTTATAGTTATGTCTTGCCATTTTATTCAGATCATTTTTCTGAAGTTCTGAAATGTAGTTTTAGTTTTCTTGAAGTAACTCTTTTACCAGACAGTTTGTGTCTATTAGAAATGGATTGTTTCTCCAGTTATTACACTAGTGCTTTTTTTAACTAGAGTATTGAGTTTTTGAAGTATCTAATAATATTAGTAGAATAAAAAGTAATTATAGCTATCTTTAATTTTGAAAGTTACTTTTACTTTTTTGTTGTATTGTGGTCAGTATAATGCAAAGTCTTGATGAACAGCGTTATAGAGAACAGCATAATTGCGACTTGGTTTGAAAGCTAAAGATATAAACATAAATTATATGGAGAACATAAATACGTTATTACATTTTGTGTATGTAGTCACTTCAGTCATGTCGAACTCTTTGTGACCCCATGTACTATAGCCCACCAGGCTCCTCTGTCCTTGGGATTCTCTAGGCAAGAATACTGGAGTGGGTTGCCATTTCCACCTCCAGGGGATCTTCCCAACCCAGGGATCAAACCCATGTCTCCTTATATCTCCTGCATTGGCAGGAGGGTTCTTTACCACTAGCACCACCTAGGAAGCATGTGTTATTGCATTAGAATTAAATGTAAATGATTTAGCAATGCTAGGGCTAAATGGTATGTATCATTATGGACTGGGCTTCCCTGATGGCTCAGATGGTAAAGAATCCACCTACAATGTGAAAGACCTGGCTTCGATCCCTGATTGGGGAATATCTCCTGGAGAAGGGAATGGCTACCCACTCTACTATTCTTGCCTGGAGAATCCCCACGGACAGAGGAGCCTAACGGGCTACCATCCGTGGGCTTGCAAAGAGTCAGACATGACTGAGCGACTTTCATGTTTGAGGAGGATCGTGATAGACTTAGAAAAAAAAAACCTGAAAAAAAAGTCACTTAAAGATATTTCATGATCTATTACTAAGTGGTCTACAAGGGAAGTCATGCTACCTACCAAAATATTCATGTGAATCAAGCTACTCCCTCTAGCACTTAGGTTTTGATCTTTGATAGTACTTTTCATTAGAGGCAATTCTATACAGCAGGAAAAAAATTAAGATAGGCTTGAAACTTCCTGTGCAAGAAAACAAGGATGTTTTTTAAATACCAGAGGCAGTGCTGAAAACGTGAAGAAATGTCTAAAGAAGTTTGCATTGGCCAGTTATAACATCATAAATATCAAAAAGAAAGTAAAATTCTGCTTGATTGGAACAGGTTGTGTTTGAAATGGCCATCTATAATGATACTGGAAAAGTAGAAAAATAAATGTAAAAAGAATGAATGAATTCATTTAGTTTTAATAAGAGGAGAATAGATTTGTGTAGGCCTTCTGTTTATTCCATTAAGTACATATTTGCATATAGAAAATAGATACATATTTGCTCTATCCAGTCTGAATAGATAGAGAAAACTAGAGATAGACTGAATAATATCAAAGAATTTGCCCCAAAAGATGAGCATGATGTATATGAATAAATTCTACATTGCTTCTGAAGAGTATAAAAATAAATGAATGAAAAAACATGCAATGTTGATAGAAAGACTGAACATCCAAAAAGTTTCCCAGTTTAATGTAAAACTTTATTGTAACCTATTAGCAATAAAGATTGTATTGTTTTGTTGGACTGGGAAATAAATTCTAAAGTTTCTAGGAAAATTTAAAACTATTAGATTGTTGCAAATATAATTGCAATTTTGGACCATGAATTTTGAATCACTGCAACTAGGCTCAAACACTTCTTTATTAATCAAAATAGAAACCATTACAATCAACCTGTTTTTGCCAATGAGAAACAAGTTTGTTTATTCCTGTAACATAAAAATCCATGCTTTGGGATTTGACAGACACTTAGGAAGCATTTTCTGCCTCCTGCTGGCTGTGGAAGCATTTTCCCTACAAGAAGTTGTTGAGATCCTTGAAATGGTAGTCAGCTGGCGAGAGGTCAGGTGAATATGGCAGATGAGGCCAAACTTCATAGACCAGCTCGTTCAACTTTTTGAAGCACTGGTTGTGCGACGTGCAATCAGGGTTCACCATGGAGAAAAACTGGGCCCTTTCTGTTGACCAGTGTTGGATGCAGGTGTTGAAGTTTTCAGTGTATCTCACTGATGTGTAGAGCATACTTCTCAGATGTTATCGCTTTCCCGGGATTCAGAAAGCTGTAGTGGCTTTCAGACCAGCTGCAGACCACCAAACAGTGACCAGGACCTCTTTTGGGTGTGTGTTTGGCTCAGGAAAGTGCTTTGGAGCTGCTTCTCAGTCCAGTTACTGAGCTGGTCCATTGTCAGCTGCAATATAAAGTTCACTTTTCGTCACATGTCATGATGAGATGGAGAAATGGTTCGTTATTGTTGGGTAGAGTAATAGAAGATGACACTTCGAAACGACAATCTTTTTGATTTGTGGTCAGTTCATGAGGCACCCACTTATGAAACATTTTCATGTTTCCAATTTGCTTCACATGCCAAATGACCATAGAATGGTCAGTGTTCAGTTCTTTAGCAATTTCTCACATAGTTGTAAGAGGATCAGCTTCTATGGTCCTCTCAGTGGGTCCTTGTCAACTCCAGTGGCTGACCACTGTGCCCCTCATCTTCAAGGCTCTCATCTCCTCTGAAAAACTTCTTGAACCACTGCATTGTACATTCTTAGCAGTTCCTGGGCCAGATGCATCGTTGATGTTGCATTAATGACCCATTTTGAACTCGAATAAGAAAATCGCCCGAATGTGCTTTTTGTCTAACATCACTTCCCTGTTATAAAATAAATATAAAATAAACAGCAAGTAATGTCATGATCAAAAAACCCATAAAGCAAGAAGTGTGCATTAACAAGATATATAACATAACCACATTTATTTTTTTTTTTTAATTATTGTTTTAGCCATACATTGTCATGATATCACCATGGGTTTACATATGCTTCCCCTCCGGGTCCCCCCTCCCTCCTCCCTCCCCCCCGGGAAATCTCGCTGCACCAGTCCCGAGCATCAATCCTGGGCTGGCGATTGATTAGACACATGACAATTAACATGCTTCAATGCCCTTCTCCCATCTCATCCCACCCTTACCCTCATCCACAAAGTCCACAAGTCTATTCTATACATCTGCGTTCCTTTTGTTGTCTCCCATGTTGGGTTCTCATTACTGTCTTTCTAAATTCCATATATATGTGTTAATATACTGTATTGTTGTTTTTGCTTCTGGCTTACTTCACTCTGGATAATGGGCTCCAGTTTCGTCCATCTGAGTAGAATTGCTTCAAATGAATTTTTTTTTAATGCTGAGTAATATTCCATTGTGTATATATACCACAGCTTTCTTATCCATTCGTCAGTTGATGGGCATCTAGGTTGCTTCCATGTCCTGGCTATTGTAAACAATGCAGCGATGAACATTGGGGTGCACGTGGCTCTTTCAATTCTGGTTTCCTCGGTGTATATGCCCAGCAGTGGGATTGCCGGGTCATATGGCAGGTCTATTTGCAGCTTTTTAAGGAACCTCCACACTGTTTTCCATAGTGGCTGTACTAGTTTGCATTCCCACCAACAGTGTAAGAGGGTTCCCATTTCTCCACATCCTCTCCAGCATTTATTGCTTGTAGACTTTTGGATGGCAGCCATTCTGACTGGTGTAAAGTGGTACCTCATTGATAACCACATTTATTAAAGAATGTATTCCAATATCAAATGGCAAAGTTCAGCAATGCAAAACCGTAATTACTTTGATGCGTTTGAACTATGGTGTTGGAGAAGACCCTTGAGAGTCCCTTGGACTGTAAGGAGATCCAACCAGTCAATCTTAAAGGATATCAGTCCTGAAGATTCATTGGAATGACTGATGCTGAAGCTGAAACTCCAATTCTTTGGCCACCTGATGTGAAGAGTTGACTCATCTGAAAAGACCCTGATGCTGGAAAAGATTGAGGGCAGGAGGAGAAGGGGAAGACAGAGGATGAGACGGTTGGATGGCATCACTGACTCAATGAACAAGAGTGGGTAAACTCTGGGAGCTGGTGATGGACAGGGAGGCCTGGCGTGCTGCAGTTCATGGGGTCGCAAAGAGTCAGACAAGACTGAGCGACTGAACTGAATATATATATATATCTGAAAATATAGGACTTCCCTGGTGGTCAAGAGGCTAAGACTCCATGCTCTCAATACAGGAGACCCTGGTTGGATCCCTAGTCAGGGAATTAGATCCCACATGCTGCAACTAAAGATCCTGCATACTGCAACTAAGACCTGGTACAGTAGGATAAAAATATTTATATATATATATGAAAAGACAATTTTGGAAGTTTGTTTCTGACAAGTAAAAAATTGTTAATAAACTTAAAAATTTAGAAAGTACTGAAAAATATGCAACTCATAAAGAGACTTCATACATTATAAAAATAAAATTTCTAATTACCGGGGAAAATTATTCATGAATGGCATTACAAGAACAGAGAAATGATTTGGAAAATTATAAAGTTTGATCCCAAATGTACCAATTACACTTAAATCAATGTAATAAGGTTTTAAAAATTAAAACTGAAATTATAAATTATTAGATATCTTATAAATACGCTTTCTCAAGTTAAGAAATCCTTTTTCTGCCGGGGCGGGGGGTTGGTTTGTTTTATAACAGATGCTGAATTATACTCAGAATAGTTCTGATTTTGCTCAAGATCAAGGAAATTCACTTTTCTACTTTGTCGTTGTTCAGTCACTGAGTCGTGTCTGACTCTGTGACCACATGGACTGCAGCGCCCCGGGTTCCTTTGTCCTCCACTCTCTCTTGCAGTTGGTTCAAATTCATCCACTGAGTTGATGATGCTATCTAAACATCTCATCCTCTGCTGACTACTTCTGTTGCCCACAGGCTTTCAGAGCAAACAGGGTCTTTTTCAATGAGTCAGCCCTTCACATCAGGGGGCCAAAGGATCGGAGCTTCAGCATCAGTCCTTCCAACGAATAGTCAAGGTTGCTTTCCTGATGGCTCAGTTAGTAAAGAATCTGCCTGCAATGCAGGAGACCCCAGTTTGATTCCTGGGTTGGGAAGATCCCCTGGAGAAGGGACAGGCTACCCACTCTGGTATTCTGGCCTGGAAAATTCCATGGACTGTGTAGTCCATGGGGTCGAAAAGAGTAGGACACGACTGAATGACTTTCACTTTTTCTTTTAGGATTGACTGGTTTGATCACCTTGAAGTTCAAGGGACGCTCAGGAGTCTCCTCCAGCACCAGGATTTGAAAGCATCAATTCTTTACTGCTCAGCCTTTTTTATGGTTCAACTCTCACATCCATACATGACTACTGGAAAAACCACAGCTTTGACTATATGGACCTTTGTTCGCAAAGCAGTGTCTCTGCTTTCTAATACACTGTCTGGGTTGGTCAGAGCTTTTCTTTCAAGGAGCAAGCATCTTTAAATTTCATGACTGCAGTCACCATCTGCAGTGATTTTGGAGAACAAGAACATAAAATCTGCCTCTGCTTCCATTTTTTCCCCATCTATTTGTCATGAAGTGATAGGACTAGATGTCATGATCTTAGTTTTTTAAATGTTGAGCTTTAAACCAGTTTTTTCACTCTCCTCTTTCACTCTTACCAAGAGGATCTTTAATTCCTTTCACTTTCTACCATTAGAGTGGTATCATATGCATATCTGAGGTTGTTCTTTCTCCTGGCAATCTTGATTCCAGATCGGGATTCCTCCAACCTGACATTTTGCAAGATGTACTCTGTGAACAAGCTGAATAAGCAGGGTGACAATATACAGCCTTGTTGTAATCTTTTCCCAATTTTGAACTGATCAATTGTTCTATGTTCTAACTGTTGCTTCTTGACCTGCATAAATGTTTCTCAGGTGAAAGATAAGGTGGTCTGGTATTCCTATCTCTTTAAGAAGAATTTTCCACAGTTTGCTGTGATGAACACAGTCGATGGCTTTAGCACAGTGAAGCAGAAGAATATGTTTTTTCTGGAATTCTCTTGCTTCCTCCAGAATCCAACGAATGTTGGCAATTTGATCTCTGGTTCCTCTGCCTTTCCTAAACCAAGCTTGTACATCTGGAAGTTCTCCATTCCATACTAAGTCACTTCAGTCATTTCCGACTCTTTGTGACCCTATGGACAGTAGTCCTCCAGGCTCCTCTGTCCTTGAGATTCTTCAGCTAAGAATACTGGAATGGGTTGCTGTGCCACTCCTGTGATCCAAGGGATCTTCCTGACCCAGGGATCGAACCCATGTCTCCTGCAGCTCCTGCATTGTACGTGGTTTCTTTACCACTGAACCACTGTGGAAGCCTGTTCTTTATTCTGTTATTGTTGTTCAGTCACCCACTTGTGTCTGACTGTTGGTGATCCCATGGACTGCAGCACACCAGGCCTCCCTGCCTCTCACCATCTCCCAGAGTTTTCCCAAGTTCATGTTCATTGCATCACTGATGCCATCCAGCCATCTCATCCTCTGACACCCTCTTCTCCGTCTGCCCTCAATCTTTCCCAGCATCAGGGATGTTTCCAATGAGTCATCTATTCACATCAGATGACCAAAATACTGGAGCTTCAGCTTCAGCATCAGTCTTTCCAGTGAATATTCAGGGTTCATCACCCTTAAGATTGACTGGTTTGATCTTGCTGTCCAAAGGACTTTCAGGAATCTTTTCCAGCACCACAGTTCAAAGGCATCAATTCTTCAGTGCTCAGCCTTCTTTATGGTCCAGCTCTCACAACTGTACATGACCACTGGGAAGACCATAGCCTAGACTATATGGATCTTTGTTGGCAGAGTAATGTCTCTACTTTTCACCACGCTGTCTAAGTTTGTCATCCCTTTCCTGCTAAGAAGAAACTGTCTTCTGATTTTATGGCTGCAGTCACCGTCCACAGTGATTTTGGAGCCCAAGAAGGGGAAATCTGTCATTGCTTCCAACTTTCCCTTTCTATTTGCCATGCAGTAATAGGGCCAGATGCCATGATCTTAGTTTTTTAAAACATTTAGTCTTAAGCCAGCTCTTTCACTCTCCTCCTTCACCCTCATCAAGAGGCTCATCAGGAGTTCTCCATTCATGTACTGCTAAATCCTCGCTTGAAGGATTTTGAACATAACCTTGCTAGCATGTGAGATGAGCACAACTGCACTGTAGTTTGAACAGTCTTTGGCATTCCCCTTCTTTGGAATTGGAATGAAAACTGACATTTTGCAGTCCTATGGCCACTTTTGAATTTTCCAAGTTTAGCTCTTTAATAGCATCATCTTTTAGCATTTTGAATAACTCAGCTGGAATTCCGTCACCTCCACTAGCTTTGTCCATAGTAATGCTTCCTAAGGTCCACTTGATTTCACTCCAGGATGTCTGGCCCTAAGTGAGTGACCAAATCATCACAGTTATCCGTGCCATTAAGACATTTTTTGTGTAGTTCTTCAGTGTATTCTTGCCACCTCTTCTTAATCTCTTCTGCTTCTGTCAGGTCCTTGCCACTTCTGTTCTTTATCTTGCCCATCCTGGCATGGAATGTCCCCCTGATATCTTCAGTTTTCTTGAAGAGATCTCTGCTCTTTTCTTTGCATTATTCATTTAAGAAAGCCTTTTATCGCTCCTTGCCATTCTCTGGAATTCTGCGTTCACTTGGGTGTATCTTTCCCTCTCACGTCTTTCGCTTCTCTTCTTGCCTCAGCTATTTGTACACCCTTCTCAGACAACTGCTTTGCATTACTTTTTCTTTGAAATGGTTTCGGTCACCGCCACCTGTACAATTTCATGAACCTCCATCCATACTTACCCAGGTGGTCTGCCTAGCCTGATCTAATTCCTTGAGTCTATTCCTCACCTCCATAGTATAATCCATAAGGGATTTAATTCAGGTTAAACCTGCATGGCCTAGTGGGAGCTTCCTTGGTGGCACTAGTGGTAAAGAATTTGCCTGCCAATGCAAGAGATATGGATTTGATCCCTGAGTCAGGAAGATCCCCTGGAGCAGGAAATAGCCCTCCACTCCAGTATTCTTTCTGGGAGAATCCCCTGGACAGAGAAGCCTGGTGAGCTATAGTCCATGGGGTTGCAAAGAATGAGACATGACTGAGTGGTGAATGGCCTAGTGGTTTTCCCTACTTCCTTCAACTTAAGTCTCAGTTTTACAATAAGGAGCTCATGATCTGAGCCACAGTCAGATGGAAGTCCTGTTTTTACTAACTTTATAGAGCTTCTCCATCCTTGACTGCAAAAAATATAATCAATCTGATTTCAGCATTGACCATTTATTGATGTCCATGTGTGGAGTTGTGTCTTGGGTTGTCAGAAAAGGGTTGCTATGACCAACATGTTCTCTTCACAAAACTATTAGCCTTTGCCCTGCTTCATTTTGTATTCCAAGGGCAAACTTGTCTGTTAGTCCAAGTATATCTTGAATTTTTACTTTTGCATTCCAATCCCCTTCGATGAAAATGGCTTTTTTTCTTTTCTTTTCTTTTTTTTTTTTTTTGCTGTTAGTTCTAGAATGTCTTGTAGGTCTTCAGATAACCAGTCAACTTCAGCTTCTTTGGCATCAGAGGTTGGGCCCTAGACTTGAATTATTTTGCTGAATTGTTTGCCTTGGAAACAAACTGAGATCATTGTCGTTTTTGAGGTTAACCCAAGTCTACATTTCAGACTCTTTTGTTGACTATGAGGGCCACTCCATTTCTTCTAAGGGATTCTTGCCCACAGTAGTAGATATAACAGTCATCTGAATTATATTCACCTATTCCCATCCATTCTAGTTCACTGATTCCTAAAATGTTGATTTTCAGCCTTGCCATCTCCTGATTGACTATGTCCAATTTACCTTGATTCATGGACCTAACACTAGGGGTTCCTATGCAATATTGTTCTTTATAGCATTGGATTTTACTTTCACCACTAGACACATCCACAACTAAGCGTCGTTTCTGCTTTGGCCCAGCCACTTCATTCTTTCTGGAGGTGTTAGTAATTGCCCTCTGCTCTTTTCCAGTAGCATATTGGACACCTGCCAACCTGGGGGTTTGATCTGTCAGTGTAATATTGTTTGACCTTTTCATACTGTTCATTTGGATCTCATGGCAAGCATACTGGAGTGGTCGCCATTTCCTCCTCGAGTGGACCACATTTTGTCTAAAACTCTTCACTATGACCCATCCATCTTTGGCCCTGCACAGTATGGCTCATAACGTCATTGAGTTATACAAGCCCCTTTGCTATGACAAGTCTGTGATCAATGAAGGGTTTTTCCACTTTAATATATATTAATGTGATGAGTGACATTTCTAGATTTTCTTTTCTAAAACATTATTACATATCTGGGATAAATAAAGCTTTATCAATGTTTACTAATATTTTAATAAACTTTGTTAGTTGGTTTGCACATATTTTCTTTGAAACTATGTATCAGTGATCATGTGATACTAGTCTTTTTCATGGTGAGTTTTGCTTAGTATCAAAGTTATACTGTCTTAATAAAATAAGTAGCAAAAAGTCTTTCTATTTCCTGGGAGAGTTTTTTCTAAAATATGAATAATTTACCTACTGTTGGTAGAAGTCTTCTATAAAACTATCTGGATTTCATTTGCTCTTTATAAGACTATTTAAACTTCTGATTTGATTTCTTTTTTTAAGTCAGTCTTTTATTATGATATAATTAGAAAATATATTTCAACTTATTCAACAATACCTTCTATATCTTTTTAAAATTTTTATTGGAGTATAGTTGATTTACAGTGTTGTGTTAGTTTCGGGTATACAGCAAAATGAATCAATTAAACATATACATGCATCCACTCTTTTGTAAATTCTTTTCCCATGTAACTCATTACAGAGTATTGAAGTAGAATTCCCTGTGCTATATGGTAAGTTCTTACTAGTTATCCATTTTATACACAGGAGTGTATATATGTCAATCACAATGTACCAGTTCACCTCTATGCTTACCTTCCTCCATGGAAACCATGAATTGTTTTCTATATCCATGAGTCTCTGCTTTATAAAAAAGTTCATTTATACCTTTTTAAATTAAAAAAAATAAAATATGTGATATCATATCATATTTGTATTTCTCTAACTTACTTCACTCAGTTTGGTCATCTCTGGGTCCATCTATATTGCTACAAATGGCATTATGTTTTTCTTTTCTATGGTTGAGTAATATTCCATGTATATGTGTACCACCTCCTCTTTGTCCACTTTTCTATTGATGGACGTTTAGGTGACTTCCATGTATTGCCTACTGTAAATAGTCCTTCAGTGAACATTGTGGAGCGCGTATCTTTTTAAATTATTGTTTTCTCTGGATATATGCTGAGGAATGGAATTTCTGAGTCATATGGTAGTACTGTATTTAGTTTTTTAAGGAACCTCCATACTGTTCTCCATATGTACATTCTCAACAACAGTACACATAATCCAACAGGAGGCTTCCCTTTTTACCATACCACCTCCAGCATTTATCATTTGTAGATTTTTTTTGGTGACGATCATTCTGACATGTGTGTGATGATACTTCATTGTAGTTTTGATTTGTAGTTCTCTAATAATTACTGAGGTTGAGGATATTTTCATGTGCATTCTGGCCATCTGTATGTCTTTGACTCATATTTCAATTGGGTTGTTTGTTTGTTTTTTTATATAGAGCTGCATGACCTATTTGTATATTTTGCAGATTAATCCCTTGTTGGTTGCTTCCCTCGCAAATATTTTCTCCATTCTGTGGACTGTCTATTTGTTTAGGTAATAGTTTCTTTTGCTGTGCAAATGCTTTTAAGTTTCTTTCAGTTCAGTTCAGTCACTCAGTCATGTCCGACTCTTTGTGACCCCATGAACCACAGCACACCAGGCCTCCCTGTCCATCACCAACTCCCGGAGTCTACCCAAATCCATGTCGATTGAGTCAGTGATGCCATCCAACCATCTCATCCTCTGTCGTCCCCTTCTTCTCCTGCCCTCAATCTTTCCCAGCATCAGGGTGTTTTTCAAATGAGTCAGATCTCCCCATCAGGTGGCCAAAGTACTGGACTTTCAGCTTCAACATCAGTCCTTCAAATGAACACCCAATGATCTCCTTTAGGATGGACTAGTTGGATCTCCTTGCAGTCCAAGGGACTCTCAAGAGTCTTCTCCAACACCACAGTTCAAAAGCATCAGTTCTTCAGCACTCATAGTCCAACTCTCACATCCATACATGGAAACTGGAAAAACCATAGCCTTGATTAGACGGACCTTTGTTGGCAAATAATGTCTCTGCTTTTTAATATGCTGTCTAGGTTGGTCATAACTTTCCTTCCAAGGAGTAAGCATCTTTTAATTTCATGGCTGCAGTCACCATCTGCAGTGATTTTGGAGCCCAGAAAAATAAAGTCAGCCACTGTTTCTACTGCTTCCCTATCTATCTACCATGAAATGATGGGACTGGATGCAATGATCTTAGTTTTCTGAATGTTGAGCTTTAAGCCAACTTTTTCACTCTCCTCTTTCACTTTTTTCTTATTTTCTTTAGGAGGTGAATCAAAAAAGAATATTGCTGTGATTTATGTCAGAGTGTCTGCCTATATTTTTCTCTTAGTGTTTTATAGTATCTGGCCTTACATTTAGGTCTTTAGTCCATCTTGAGTTTATTTTTGTAGATGGTGTTAAAGAGTGTGTTAGCACTCTCTGAAGATGTAATTTCAGTCTTTTACATGTAGCTGTCCTGTTTTCCCAGCACCGCTTATTGAAGGAACAGTCTTTTCTCCATTTTATATTCTTCCCTCTATTGCCAAAGATTACTTGACCATAGGTATGTGGTTTTATCTCTGGACTTTCTATCCTGTTCCAATGATACGTATTTGTGTTTTTTGTGCTAGTACCAAACAGTTTTGATTATCGTAACTTTGTAGTATAGTCTGACAGAGAAGGAAATGGCACCCCACTCCAGTACTCTTGCCTGGAAAATCCCATGGATGGAGGAGCCTGGAAGGCTGCAGTCCATGGGATCGCTAGGGGTCAGACACGACTGAGCAAATTCACTTTCACTTTTTGTTCTCATGCATTGGAGAAGGAAATGGCAACCCACTCCAGCGTTCTTGCCTGGAGAATCCCAGGGATGGAAGACCTTGGTAGGCTGCCATCTATGGGGTTGCACAGAGTTAGACATGACTGAAGCGACTTAGCAGCAGCAGCAGTATAGTTTGAAGTCAGGGGGCCTGATTCCTCCACATCTGCTTTTCTTTCTCAACATTCCTTTAGCTACTCAGATCTTTTGTGTTTCCAAACAAATTGTAAACATTTTTATTCTAATTTTGTGAAAAATGCCATTGGTGATTTTAAAGGGGTTCCTTGAATATGTAGATTGCTTTGGATAGTATAGGCATTTTGACAAATTCATAACTTTCAATCCAAGAACATGTTGCATCTCTCCAACTGTTTGTCATCTTTGATTTCTTTCATCAGCCTCTTATAGTTTTCTGAGTACAGATCTTTTGCCTCCTTGTATGTGCTTAGTCACTCAGTTGTGTCCGGCTCTTTGCAACCCGATGGGCTGTAGCCCACCAGGCTCCTCTGTCCATGGGATTCTCCAGGCAAGAGTACTAGAGTGGGATGCCATTCCCTTCTCCAGAGGATCTTCCTGACCCAGGGGTCGAACCCCGGTCTACTGCATTGCAAGCAGATTCTTTACTGTATGAGCTACAGGGAAGTTCCAGAACTTAGTTATGGCATGTGGGATCTAATTCTCTGACCAGGGATCAAACCTGGGTCTCCTGCATTGGGAACATGCTGTCTTAGTCACTGGACCACCAGGAAGTTTGCCTCCTTAGGTAGATTTATTCCTAGATATTTTATCCTTTTTGCTGTGATGGTGAATGAGATTGTTTCCTTAATTTCTCTTTTTAATCTTTTGTTGTTAGTGTATAGGAATGCAATGTGTATAGAAATTTTGTATCCTGAAACTTCACCAAATTCACTGATGAGCTCAGTAGCTTTCTAGTAGCATCTGTAGGGTTCTCTATGTATATGATCAGGTTATCTACAAACAGTGAAAATTTTACTATTTCTTTTCCAGTTTGGATTCCTTTTATTTCTTCTTCTTCCTTCATTCCCATGGCTAGAATTTCCAAAACAATATTGAATAAAAATGGCTAGAGTTGGGTTTGTATCCATTCATCCGATCTTGTTTTCTGGTTGGAGCATTTAATCAACTTAAATTTAAGGTCATTTCTTGTATATTCTCAGTCTGTGCCTCCATTCTTTTTCCAAGATTTTGAATCATCTTTACTAGCATTATTCTGAATTCTTTTTCAGGTAGAGTGCCTATCTCTTCTTCATTTAGCTGTTCTTGTCAATTTTCATGCAATTTGTTTTTATGTCTCATTTTATCATTTGACTTCCTGTGTTTTTGGTCTCTCTTTTCCACAGGCTGCAGGATCATAGTTCATCTTGCTTCTGCTCACTGCACCTTGGTGGGTGAGATTAGTCCGGGGACTTGTATAGGAGGGACTGGTGCCCACCCTCGGGTGTGTGGAGCTGGGTCTAATTCCTCTAGTGTGCAGGGCTATCAAAGGCTGTGTTTTGAGGTGGCTGTGAGTTCAGTATCACTTTAGGCAGTCTGCTTTCTGATGGGTGGGGCTGTGTTTCTATCTTATTGCTTGATTGGCCTGAGGCTTTCCAGCACTGGAGGTTGTTGGGTGGGGCCAGGCATTGGTGCCTAAATGAGAAGCTCTAGGAGAGCTCTTACTGATCAGTATTCCCTGCTACCAGATTCTTTGACCCCACAGTGGGCTACAGTCAACCCTTTCCTCCCCAGGAGACCCACCAAGAACCCTAGGTGGGTCTGTCTCTGGTTCCTATGGAAGCACTGCTTTGTGCTCAGTCCCAATGCACATGAGACCTTGTGTGTGTCCTCCAAGAGTGTAGTCTCTGTTTCCCCCAGCCCTTTACAGCCCCTGCACTCAAGCCTTGCTGGCGTTCAAAGCTAAATGCTCTGGGAGTTCTTCCTCCTGCTGCCAGTCCCTCAGACTGTCTTGGATGGCTATTTTTATGTGCGAATGTCCCAGCGTAGCCTGCATGGGTTTAACACATTTGGTGTAAGGGCTGTTTTTAGCATAGATGTATGCCCCCTCTTTCCTCTCTGTGCACTGGTCATTATCCCCTTGATAGGCAGTATAACTGATGTGACCAGAGCCTGCGCTAGATACTGAGTAGGGCCTCCTCTTTGCTCTGTCGTTGGAACTGCCCTGTCAAGCATGAGGTCTGCTCTCTGGTTGTTGGATTAGAGGCACCCACACTGTTTCTTAGCTGTGTTTCTGGTCTGTGGTGTGGGTAGGTGGGATTGGAGCTCTCCCACTGGGAGAGAAGCCACTGAGTCTTTCTCCTCCGGAGCTGTTCACCTGTGGGTGTGCTCTGTTGTGTCACCTTCCACCAACTGTGTGAACTCTCAGACTACACAGTTGTTAGCACTGCTGTCAGCCTCACCTTAACTGTGGGTGTACAGTCAAATGGCCCTTCGTGTCTCTCTGGCACTATTTTCATCGGGCCACCAGTATAGATGCACTGAAGTCAGGTCCGAGGATCACACTCATCGTGGATCTGGACCCACTGTAGGTACTACGGGGGCAACTCAGACTCTGGCCCGACCCAAGCCATATGTGTATGTACCCACAAAGTCTACAGCTGCTAAAGCGTGACCCATCTTGGCTGTGGATGCACTTGTTGGTTCAGATGTTCTTCAGGCCCAGAGTTTGAAAAGCCAGTTGAGGGGATGTAAATCTGTGGTTTGCACCGCCATGAGGACAGATTTCAGCTCTTCTTCCTTAGGTTGCATGGCCCCTGGGGCTCAGCTGTAGTTTCAACCCTGCCTCTGCATTGGACCACTCACAGGCCCTGTTCCCGAGGCTGTCTCGAAGCACATGAGCCTGGCCCATCAGGGAGGCAGCACAAAGAGGGCTTTCTCCACAGTCATTACCAGTTGCAGAGCTCCTCACTCTTATTCCCTCTGGCTGTCTCCTCAAAGCCAACAGCAACCCTCTCCCTGAATTTGCTCTGCAAACCTTACATTCCAGCCCCTGACACACATCTCAGGGTGGGGCACACAGGGCATTGCATGGACCATCTGTGTAGCTCTCACTCTGTCTTGCCTGCCACAAACTGGTTGCTGCACTCTCCTCTGAGCCTCTGAGCACCCTTTCTGTCCCAGCTCATCTCCCTACTAGTGAGGGAGCTTCCACAGATGTGGGAACCTCTCCTCTCCTTTAGCTCCCCCCACCCCAGGAGCACAAGTCCCTTCCTGCATCCTTCCCTCTTCCCAGATAGGACCTGGTTATTCTGGAAATCTTTCTTACCCTTTTAGGTGTCTGAGGTCCTCCGGTAGCCTTCAGCAGCTACTTTGTGAGATTTGTTCCACTTTTAGACGTATTCTTGATATATTTATGGTGAGAAGTGAACTCTTTCTCCTCTGCCATTTTACTCCTCTTGATTTGATTTGATAGTATTGGGACTACTCTGGCTTCCTACTTTGTCTTGAATAACTTTTGAAAAATTCCATTTTTCAATGGAGTTGTCAACTTGATCAAATTCTGTAATCTTCCATAGCTGCTCTGTAACAAACCATCTCAAAACCTAGTGAACATTTAAATAAATATAACATGTATGTACAAAAAAAAAAAAAAAACCTAATGGATTAAAATAACACAGTAATTTATTGTGCTCACTAATCTGCAATTTGGGTGGAATTTAGTTAAATGCCTCCTCTACATGGCATTAGCTGGGGAGGCTAACTGAAGCTGAATGGTCCACCTCCAAGATGGCTCACTCATGTGGCTGGTAAGCTCTTTGCTGGAACCTAAGCCCGGGCTGTTGGATTCAGGCCTCTATTATTCTCTATGTGGGTATTGCCACAGAATTGCTTGGATTCAATAAAGCAAGATAGGTTGGTTCAGGTGTGAATGTTCCAAGAGACAGGAAATGGATGCTGTCAGTCTCTTGAAGCCTGAGTGCAGAAAAGTAACATCATCATTTCTCTATATTCTAATGGCCAAATTATCATACAGCCCTTCCAGAGTTAAGGACAACAGATATGGATCTCAAGTCAAGGAATTGTTATTTGATCACTATAATTTTACTTATATAAAATTATTCATTTGATTTTATTACCATTTAAATATCCTAACTATAGTTGTATTTCCATTTTCATGCTTCCTCATATTTGTTTCTCTGTCTCCTTTTTTCCTATCTTTCCATCTATACTCTTAATGGAATCAAACTTAAGCTTAGTTAATTCTGTCGTCACTGTGTGTGTGCTCAGCCATGTCCGACTCTTTGCAGCCCCATGGACTACGGCTCTCCATGCTCCTCTGCCTACAGTTTTACTATTACTCTTTTTTTTCACTGTTTAAGTCTATGCACTTTTTTAAGGATAATTCTACCATATTCTAATTTCTTCTTTTGGATGACTTTTATTTTAATGTAGGTATTTAAGATGATGTATTTATTCTCCAGTTGAGTAACTGAAAAAAGAAAATACCAGTGCAGGCCTGACTAATGTTCTTTGAAAAGCTTTCTTAGAAAGTTGAACCTTTGCTGGTATGTAGTGACTTGAATTTTGGGAGGGTTGTCACTGTATTTGACAAGAGTGCTACTGTGCCTATACTGTACAAGCAATGTGGTTTACTCTGAACATCTTTCATCATGGGAGTCTGGAATCTGCAATTTGTCTGGAATATTTACCAGGCAGATGGTACCTATGTGATCAGTTCCCAATTAAAACCTTGGTCACTGAGGCTCTAATGAGATTCCTAGCTGGCAACATTTCTTTTGTGTTGTCAAAAGTCCTCACTGGGTGAATTAAGTGCATCCTGTGTGATTGCACTGAGAAAGGACTATTGGAAACTTGCTCTTGGCTTCTCTCAAACTTCACCCCATGTGCTCTTTGACTTTGTTGACTGTGCTGAGTATACTTTTGCTGTAATAAGTCGTCACCATGAGTACAAACACATGGTGAGTATTCCCAGCAAATTATTGAATTGGAGGGTTGTCTTGGTGACCCCAGCACAGTAACACTGGGGCTTCGTCCTACGTATTTTTACATATAGTCTATTCATACTTACTCATTACTTTATAAGTTCCATTATGATTTTTTTCTTGGACCTTGTATTTAGAAAGAGATTATTTGAAATGTCTAGTTATAATCTTTCTTGATTATTTGTATTAATTTCTAACGAGGTGCATTTTGGTCAGAGAGCTGATATACATTAACATTGATATTTTTGAGACTTATGTCTAGGCCTCATATATGTTCAGTTTTCATACATAATGCAGGTATGTTTGTAGAGATGTATATGTATTGTCAAATCATTTGCAGTTGTATGTTAAGTACAGTTGACTGAAAAGCCACACATCATAAAAGCTGTGAGTTGAGTTTGTGTCTTACTGAGAATGATGGCCCAGGAAGCAGCTTCTCAGATAGCTCTGAGAAACTGTTCTGAAGAGGTAAAGACAGAGGTCAGTATTTATGTGATTTCTGGCTCAGGCAGGGCAGGTGCAACCAACCACACATCCTGGTAAAATGTTGCTGCTAGCCATGAGGGAAAGATATTTTAGGAAAGTACTAAAACCATTAATTTGGGAAGATGTAAGAATTCAGTTCAGTCACTCAGTTGTGTCCAACTCTTTGCGACTCCATGAATCACAGCACACCAGGCCTCCCTGTCCATCAACTCCCAGAGTCCACCCAAACCCATGTCCATTGAGTCGGTAATGCCATCCAACCCTCTCATCTTCTGTTGTCCCCTTTTCCTCCTGCCCTCAATCTTTCCCAGCATCAGGGTCTTTTCCAATGGGTCAGAAATTCATATCAGGCGGCCAAGTATTGGAGTTTCAGCTTCAACATCAGTCCTTCCAATGAACACCCAGGACTGATCTCCTTTAGGATGGACTGGTTGAATATTCTTGCAGTCCAAGGGACTCTCAAGAGTCTTCTCCAACACCACAGTTCAAAAGCTTCAATTCTTCGGCACTCAGCTTTCTTTATAATCCAACTCTCACATCCATACATGACTACTGGAAAAACCATAGCCTTGACTAGACAGACCTTTGCTGGCAAAGTGATGTCTCTGCTTTTTAATATGCTGTTTAGGTTGGTCATAACTTTTCTTTCAAGGAACAAGCATCTTTTAATTTCATGGCTGCAGTCACCATCTGCAGTGATTTTGGAGCCCAGAAAAATAAAGTCAGCCACTGTTTCTACTATTTCCCCATCTATCTACCATGAAGTGATGGGACCAGATGCCATGATCTTAGTTTTCTGAATGTTGAGTTTTAAGCAAATTTTTTCACTCTCCTCTTTCACTTTCTGCCATAAGAGTGGTGTCATCTGCATATCTGAGGTTATTGATATTTCTCCCGGCAATCTTAATTCTAGCGTGTGCTTCCTCCAGCCCAGCATTTCTCATGATGTACTCTGCATATAAGTTAAATCAGCAGGGTGACAATATACAGCCTTAACGTACTCCTTTTTCTATTTGGAACCAGTTCTAACTGTTGCTTCCTGACTGCATACAGACTTCTCAGGAGGCAGGTCAGGTGGTCTGGTATGCCCATCTCTTTAAGAATTTTCCACAGTTTATTGTGATCCACACAGTCAAGGGCTTTGGCATAGTCAATAAAGCAGAAATAGATGTTTTTCTGGAACTCTCTTGCTCTTTCGATGATCCAGCAGATGCTGGCAATTTGATCTCTGGTTCCTCTGCCTTTTGTAAAACCAGCTTTAACATCTGGAAGTTCATGGTTCATGTATTGCTGAAGCCTGGCTTGGAGAATTTTAAGCATTACTTTACTAGCGTGTGAGATGAGTGCAATTGTGCAGTAGCTTGGGCATTCTTTGGCATTGCCTTTCTTTGGGATTAGAATGAAAACTGACCTTTTCCAGTCCTGTGGCCACCGCTGAGTTTTCCATATTTTCTGGCATTTTGAGTGCAGCGCTTTCACCGGATTTGAAATAGCTCAACTGGAATTCCATCACCTCCACTAGCTTTGTTTGTAGTGATGCTTCCTAAGGCTCACTTGACTTCACATTCCAGGATGTCTGGCTCTAGGTGAGTGATCACATCATCGTGATTATCTGAGTCATGAAGATCTTTCTTGTAGAGTTCTTCTGTGTATTCTTGCCACCTCTTCTTAATATCGTCTGCTTCTGTTAGGTCCCTACCATTTCTATTCTTTAGTGAGCCCATCTTTGCATGAAATGTTCCCTTGGTGTCTCTAATTTTCTTGAAGAGATCTCTCATCTTTCCCATTCCATTGTTTTCCTCTATTTCTTTGCATTGATTGCTGAGGAAGGCTTTCTTATCTCTCCTTGCTATTCTTTGGAACTCTGCATTTAAAGGGGTATATCTTTCCTTTTCTCTTTGCTTTTCCCTTCCTGTCTTTTCACAGTTATGTGTAAGGCCTCTCAGACAGCCATTTTGCTTTTTTACTTTTATTTTTCTTGGGGATGGTCTTGATCCCTGTACCCTGTACAATGTCACGAACCTCCATCCCTAGTTCATCAGGCATTCTGTCTATCAGATCTAGTCCCTTAAATCTATTTCTCACTTCCACTGTATAGTCATAGGGATTTGATTTAGGTCATACCTGAATGGTCTAGCGGTTTTCTCCACTTTCTTCAATTTCAGTCTGAATTTGGCAATAAGGAGTTCATGATCCAAGCCACAGTCAGCTCCTGGTCTTGTTTTTGCTGACTGTATAGAGCTTCTCCATCTTTGGCTGCAAAGAATATAATTAATCGGATTTCAGTGACCAGTGCTTTCTCTTGGCAGAACTCTGTTAGCCTGTGCCCTGCTTCATTCTGTACTCCAAGGCCAAATTTACTCCAGGTGTTTCTTGACTTCCTACTTTTGCATTCCAGTCCCCTATAATGAAAAGGACATCTTTTATGGGTGTTAGAATTAGGTTCATTAAATTATCTCCTGAAAGTTTAAGTCTCTAAAGAACTGACAGTTTTTTTAGGGCACAGAGTACCTCATTCCTGATTTCCACTCCAAATCCCTTTCAGGGTATGTTGAGGGTGAGCCACACATTAAGGCTAATGACTTAATTGTTGCAGAATCAGGTGGCAGGTGACATTATTTCATTGGTTGTGCCTCCTAATGGTCATAAATTCAACCAAGGTTTGGGACATTTCATGACCATTTTGTCCCATGGTGCTACGAATGCTTATATCATTGATAAGCTACTCAATGTGCTATTGCTGGACTAGGTCCTATTAACAGTAGACAAAACTCTTTGGATTATCTGTTTTATTAGTCTGTTATAGTCCAAGAAAAAAATCTCCGCTTGGTGCTTCTTCCCCTACTTAGAATTACACTATAACAATCATTGATCTCAAAGAACTGTATATTGGAATGGATCATTTCATGTCACTCAGTCCTCAGCATTTTTATTGGAGACTCAGTCACACATTTGGTAATGCAAGAAACAACAATCTTGTAAAATAGGCAGAGTACAGTAATATACCTACTAGATCTAATTAGGTCATAAGAAAGAATTTAGCCAAGGACTTTCATTAGGCTCAGTATATATCCCCCAGGTCATTTAACCAACTCTGTTCTGTACCAATTGCTATCTTAAAAGGTAATGATAGAATGGCATTGTTCATAAGGCAAACAGCCCGAGTTTCTAGTGTTATTAGGCTGATTATCTTAGCATGCCTTAACTGTTTTCACCATAAGTGCTTTTAAACTTAAGTAATCATAGCCTAGTGTTAAGCCATATAAACCCATCCCATAGGTGATGGAAGTTATATTTTTTTTAGTAAAATGTTTATTAGCTCATTGCTCTGATAACTTTAAATAAAATTCTTATTTACAGTCATGGTCAGAGCAAGTGTGATTGATTGGCCCAGTGAGGGGACCACATCTAATAATATCAACTGTGGCCTGAGTGCAAATACAATTTCTTTCTTCTAGAATAAATTTCCTAAAGGCCATCCAATTAGGGCCTTGGCATAGAGAAATCTACCAAGGTAACCCAGAAGAAATAGACTTAAATAATTGACTATAAACCCAACAATTGTATTGATTTCCAAACTATGCATAGGGTCATACTCTTGACAGGAAAATATTTGATTTATGCAAAAGTCCAAGCAATCAAGAAAATACTATAAATAACCACGTGGGTCAGGTCCAGAATCTTGGGATAGCTGTCTGCCTCTGGTGCCATCATCTTCTCATCTTGATGTCGGTGTAGTTTAAGGTGACTTTGAGGTCAGCAGTCCACTCTGTAGACTGGTCTGGTACAGAGGCCCTTTATAAGTGGCAAATATAAATCTAAGAATCAATTCCTCTTAGTTTTGCTGCACAGGACTTAGTTAACAGTACCTAGTAAGGGCCTTTCCATCTAGGCTTGAGTGAGTTATTTAAACAATGTCTTTCGCAGCCTACATGATTTTCTGATTGTAGGTCATGAGACATCTGATCTTCATTTAAGGATAGATTCTTGTGATAAGCTTGAGAAAACAAGTTGAATGTCCTTTTAATAACTCAATTAGACTTTACAATAATGTAACATAGCAACAAGGAACTATCTGGGAAGTGAATCTTTGACAGTAAATAGAGCACTAGAACCCAACATCCACTGAAACATCTTAAAATGATCCTCAATTCTACCAGATATAGCCAAATTAAGACTAATTTGTATAACTCAAGTCTGGTTGCAATAAACTTAGATTATATAACTGATCATATGGGCTTATAAAAATAGGATTTGCTGGAACTTTTCATAAATCTCAGATTAAAATTGTAAAAGGTCTCTCAAGACCAAGAAAGTGACATCAAAGATTTGCCACGAGATTTTACCTGCAGTATCTATATATTTGGGTGAATTCCTCTCTTCTTGAGGTCCCCCAAATCTTGAAATTTCTGCACCTATCAGGAGATGATGACCTTCCTTACTCACCTGATAAGGCTCCTGGGTATCTATGATTCTTATTTTCAATTTCTAGAGAGATCAAGTAGGAGAGAAATGTTTCACTTTTGCTTATAAAAACATATCTTACTAAATTGCTGTAACAATTAGCTCAAGAGGAAACATTCAGGATCTCTCAATTGAACAAAATCATCCCAGTGTTTCTCAATTGGGGGTAACCTCACTGTCTTTTACCTGAGTAATATATAGGTAGCTCTTCTTGAACCTAAGTGCAAGGACAACATACTCCTCATAGTGAGAGTTTATCAACCTCTGAACAAACTGTGGATCTTCAACCAAAAGTAAGAGATCCATATCAGAAGAGAGTCACCAAGGAGGCTGATGAGCAGAAGGGGCTCTGATGGTACCAAGGCTCCAGATAAGGTTCAGGTGATGAAGAGAAGTCTGCTCTGGGTCCCTTCACGGTCACTAAAACTGTTGACCAAAACAAACATGAAAAGCAAATGGTGCAAAATTAAAGCTGTGAGTCAAGTTTATTCTGTGTATTGATGAACTGTATATAGCCCAGCAGACAGCCACCCAGAGAGCTCTGAGAAACTATTACAAGGAGGTAAGTGGAGAGGTCAAGAACTACATGATTTTGACAAAGGACGTTCGTGAAACCAAGCACACATCTTGGTAGACAGTTATTGTTTTTTTCTAGTCACAAGGAACAGATATCTTAGTTAAAGGTTTCAATGCTTTACTAAGTGTGAGAAGATGCAAGAGTTGGGGTTCATTAAATTTTTCTTATAAATATAACTATCTAAAAGTCTACTCTACCAGTTTTCCCAGAGCACAGAGTGCCTCATTCCTGATCTCCGACCTGAATTCTTGCAGAGTGTGTTGAAGGTCAGCAAATCCAGTGGCTAGTGACTTAATCCTTGTGGATGGCCATCACTGGATTGCACGTGATATTCTTTAGTTGGCAGTACAAATTAAAACATAGATTTCAAGGAAGACAGATTATTGAAGTGGTCCCTTTCTCTGGATCAATTAAAGGAGTTGCCCCTCTTGGTATTTTCTAGAATTCCAGGCATGAATAACTCTAATATGGAGAATTGGGTATTTCCAAAATAACTAGAAGCTTGATAGATCAAATGCCAAAGAGTGAGTGAAACTGTGTGGTAGTTTGAAAATTCTTTAGCATTGCCCTTCTTTGGGATTGGAATGAAAACTGACCTTTTCCAGTCCTGTGGTCACTGCTGAGTTTTCCAAATTTGCTGGTATATTTGAATACAGCACTTTAACAGTTTAAAATACTCTGTTCTATCCATTTCTTAGGAATTTGAAACATTTAAATGAAGATAAAAGTTTTAAAATATATACTATTTAAATTCTATATTTAGCTCAGGGGAAATTTTCTTCTATAATTATTTAATTATTGCATTCCTTCCACCTATTACCTCATTTATTCCTGGCACACATATTGTTGATATAGTAATCTTCCTGCATCTCTTTTGAGGGTATCTTATTTTCCCCGTAAGATTTATAATTCTTTGTCTTTTCCTTTTGTGTTTCATCACTTGATTTTTCAGGCCATTAATTCGGGTTTCAACAGTGCTTTTCTCCAGCTAAACTTCTCTGAAAATATTTTTTAATTGTTTTTAAAAACTTTCCAGGAAGAACAGGGTATCTTATCAAAGGGTTAGCACAGGGACACATAACACTGTGGTATTTAAAATATATAGCAACACATACACACTTCTATATATAACATAGATAACGAATAGGGACCTACTGTATAGGACAGGAAACTATACTCTGTAATAGCCTATATGGGAAAATAATCTAGAAAAAGAGTGGATATATATATGTGTGTGTGTGTGTGTGTGTGTGTAACTGATTCTTTTTTTGTACATCTGAAACCAACACAACATTGTAGATCAACTCCAATACAAATTTAAAAAAAATATATATATATATAGCAAACAACATTAACGAGTGTTTTCAGCTGATGCTAAGGGTTCAAGGTCAGAGTTCCATTCCTTGAGAACTAGAAACTAGGCAAATTACTAAGTGATGAGCTTGTACAAGGGACATGTGATAAGATATCAGTAATCACAGCTGCAGTAAAAGTAATGATAGTATATGGAAAAGTTGGCAGACATCTTGTCATTAATGTGGGGGTCAAAGTTCGAAATTAGGCAATCAGAAAGCTAAACTTGTTGTTTTATCTAAAGGATGCTCCATAAATGACTATCCTATATGAAGAGAGGGATGACAGGCCCTTAGTGATCGAGGTGTGGCAGGAGCCTGAGAATTACACTGACCCCGCTTGCTCCTAGAATTGTTTTCTAAAACCCACAAGCTACTGGATTTAGGGTTTGGAGGGCAGGTAAGCCAAGGTGGCTCCTTACTTATGTGGATCAGGCCCGTGGAGTGTTTGCAAGTGAAGGGATGGAATATCATCTAAACTCATAGTGGAGATGACACTATTTACATTGAAGTACGAAAGCAGTCTGAATGTACATCTCTAGGGATGCCTGGGGTAATGCAGTGGGTCAAGTTTGCACAGGGAGAGCAAAATGAGCATGGGAGTCAAAGTATAGTCCACACCACTCAATGGAGGGACAGAGGATCAATCTGTCCAGAGCAAGAGAGAAATGGCCTGCAAAGGAAAAGGTTGGCTGGAGAAGCATTTGACAAATGTCATCAGTATTAACAGAAAGGTCAAGGAGAATGAGAGTAGAGAGGAAAACTGAGAACATTTGTAAAAACAATACCTAGATTTTTAGAGGAATTCTGAAGTCATGAATACCAAAGCTAGCCAGCATATTTCTGATGAGAGAATCAGCAAGAGAAAATCAGGCCCATGTACTGATGGAATGAAGATGAATTTTTTTCATCCAACTGACAACAAATATATGTTTCATGTGTTGTGATCTGTAGCTGTCTCTGGGGCTTTGGTCACTGATGAATGTTATTTCATCATACCCATGGTCTGTTGGGGTGGAAATCCTATATAAAGGATTGGGATAACTGCAGCATGCACCTCACAGCTGCATGCAGTTTGTAAATAATTGAACAGGATTTTCTTGCCACGGCCAGCCGCCCAGGTGAGTTAGATATAGGACATATGAAAATAAAGTGTTAGATCAATGTAGTTCTGTCCGGGCTTCTTATCATGTGAAGGCCATCTTGTAATGAAGAACACTCAAGGGTGACATCTGAAACAATGGTTCCTTAGGTTGATGAGTTCAGTAATAAATCACTCCATGATTTCCTTCCAAGACTGATTAAAACAGCACTTGAGTTCCTGAAAACACTGAAGTGCTTGTAAATGAAGCAAACAGAT
Source organism: Antilocapra americana (assembly GCA_007570785.1). Lineage (NCBI taxonomy): Eukaryota > Metazoa > Chordata > Mammalia > Artiodactyla > Antilocapridae > Antilocapra > Antilocapra americana. The sequence continues at coordinate 7,224,923 of ML661900.1, read as the reverse complement.
GTCTGGTGAAAAACAAGGCAAGGCATGCTCATACAGGGGTCAGTGTCTTTATGGTAAAACCAGATCCCCCCAGTAAACTCGTATGAAAGTATTTCTTTCATATTGAATAATTCTGATTTTGTGAGAGAGGCTTCTCTCCAAGTGGGTTGATTATAACTTCGATCTAATATAATGGACCAATCTTAAGAATCTATTTTTTATATCTTCATGAATAGAGTCTGCCTAATCATGTGTTCACTCAAGATTTACTGAATAAGCACCTACTGTGTGAAAGTTTTAGTCTCAGTGGGTAAAAGAAAGTTGAATTAGATCTAGGTGGAGCACACAGGAAGATGATTACTATCCATTACTCATCAGACTATGATGTATAGTGATATAGTCCATAACTATAAAGTATTGCAAAAATTCCCTTTTGCTTTTAAGCTCAAGAGAGATGAGAATAGCCTACTTTGAGGATGGGATATATGAATGAGACAATAGATACTAATAGTGTAGAGAGAAAATCCAGGGATCAAGGAATGGAGAAATGAATAATAGTAGAATTATAAACCTGAAGGGACCACAAGGGGACATTTGATTCTGAAGATAGGTAAAATATTCTGATCCAAACTAATTTTGATGAACTTTCATAATATTTGAAATTAATAATTATGACATACTGCTTTATTTGTGTACACCTGTCTCTGTGGGCCCTTGGGGACAGGAATCACATAAACATTTACATTCCCACAGAAAGTGCTAAGTATGTGGTTGGCCAAAATACTTGTCAGCTCTAAATAAGTATATGGAAGAGTGTGGTCTTAGAAATGGTGGATGTGACCACTTCTTCACATTACTTTTTGTTCCTTTTTCACATTATAATAATAGGATTTGACTTCTCCATCTCTTCATTCTCCTTAGTTTCTTTTATCCATTTTATTACAGTCCTTAAAATGCACATCTCATTACTTTCTTCAATTTTCATGTGACATGACATCATTTCCTTCATGCCCCTCATTAGATTATTTAACGCACTCATTTCATTACACCTTTCCCATCTTGCATCTCATTATACCCCTTAAACATGCACATCTCATTACACAGTCCTTACATATCTCATTACACCATTCCATTTTTGTAGCTCATTGTCATTTCATTTCTGCATCTTATTACATTAAAACCTAGTTCCCATTATATCTTACATATTTGGAAAATTTATATACTCTCCCTTCCTTCTTTTATACATCTAATTATACGGCCTCTCCTTTTGTGACCAGCTCATTACACTTTTCCTTTCACCCATCTCATTTCAGCCCTGAAGGATGCCCATCTTACAGGACACTTCCTGAGACAGCTCATTAAACCATCTCACATGCTCACTTCATTACAGATTTTTAACATATACATCTTATTACATAGAACTCTTCATGAATCTCATTAAAATCTTGGAAGGTACCTATCTCGCTATCCTCTTCTCTCTTATGCATTCTGTCACTGCATCACAACTACCCATCTCAGTAAAATATTTATTTTTATTCTTGTAATATGTCCCTTTATTACGAACTTTCTATTTGCTAACATTTCATTACTCCATTACATTTTTATGTCAATGGATAGTGAGAATGACCACATACCTTTAAAAAAAGGGGAGGTGGTATTCTTAAAGAGTATTTCATTTGTCTTTAAATTACTATACTGATGCTACTCAAACTGGTGTCCTGGGGATGTTAATAGACCTTCAGTAAAGATGTTTAAATAACTTTGGTTACTATTAAGTTCACATAAGTTAAGAAAGTAAGTTTATTTAGTTAATTTTTATTATTTTAGGATTCCTTGAAGCTTTTTATATGCTATTGAGAACTACCAATGTTCAGAAAACAGGTATGGACTGTAGCATCTCTCAAACGTATCAGCCATGCCACAGAACATATATTAACTGCTCCAAAACGTGTGTCCCATAGAGCACAATTTTAAAAAGCCTAGTGTAATATTTTAATATGCACATCTATATGTAGTTCTTTATTTACCACTATTTATTTTACTTGCAATCTTGCATAGCTTTCTGGAACTAAGACTCTCATAAGTGATGTGCTGAGTAATACCTCGTCATAGTGGTTCTTAAACTCTGGTGAGTAGCAGAGTCACCTGAAGAATTTGAAGATACGAAGACCTTGGCTCCATCCTATTTCAGCAAGCCTGGGCTTTGTATGCTTTACTATCTTTCCAGATGATGCTGATATGCATCAAAGTTGAGGAACGAGTGCCTTATTGAGTGTTTACTATATCACATTCTATGTGAGAACACGTAACTATATAAAAAGACATGGCCCCCAAATCATGAAATTGGAACAATGCAAAGATCATGACTGTTTTCTTTCTCCTTGTGGTTCAGTTGCTAAGTTGTATCTGACTCTTTGCCTCCCCATGGATTGCAGCATGCCAGGCTTCCCTGTCCTTCACTAGCTCCCAGAGTTTGGTCACACTCATGTCAATCGAGTTGGTTATGCCATCCAGCCATCTCATCCTCTGCTACCCCCTTCTCCTCCTGCCACTAGATAAAGACACGCAGGTACTTTCCCCCAGTGAGTCTGCCTGCTTATCCAACAGCTAGCAGAACTCTGAAGCTATATGCCTAGTGGCTAGAGCACAAGCTTTGGCATCAAACACACCTGGGTTTGAATCTCTTTTTAACTAATATCTGATGATTTTAGTGAAGGATGCACTGTCTCTGGGCATCAATTTCCTCAACTGTAAAACTGGGTAATGATATTTTGTTAAATCATTTTTAGAAATAAATTAGCTTAGTACAAAGAAAAGTCTTGTCACAATCACTTGCACAGAGTAGCTCCTTAAATAATAATCACTATTGGTAACTTTATTTTGACCCCCATATGCCACATTAAATTGACTGCCTTTTGAAATGACTGTGTGTGTGCGTGCTCAGTCACTTCAGTCATGTCTGACTCTTTGCAACCCCATGGACTGTAGCTCGCCAGGCTCAGCTGTCCAAGGGATTCTCCAAGTAAGAATACTGGAATGGGTTGCCATGCCCTCCTCCAGGAGATCTTCCCAACCCAGGGATCAAATCCATGTCTCTTATGTCTCCTGCATTGGCAGGCAGATTCTTTACTGCTAGGGCTACCTGGGAAGCCCTTTGAGATGACTACTGTGTATTAACTGATCCTCAGTTAACAGAAGTGAAGGACTAAATGAAGGCACATAATTTCCCTATGTGATTATCAAGAGAAATTGTACTCAAACACCACAAGTCTGCCTGTGTACCAGGAACTTTACAGACCTTAGCATATGTAGTAAATTAACATCCTTTTATAGGACAGAAATCCACAAGTTCCACACTCATACAAATGGTATAGTAGTGATCTAGAGCACTGATCCCCAACCTTTTTGCCACCAGGGACTGGTTTTGTGGAAGACAATTTTTCCATGGACCAGGGTTGGGGGGATGCTTTTAGAATAATGCAAGCATGTTACATTTATTGTAAACTTTACATACCTCAGATCATCAGGCATTAGATCTGAAGTTTGAGGATCCCTGATAGAGGAGAGAAAACCTCAGTGCCTATCTCTAAGATTGAGTGATCTTTGGATAAGTTGTTTCACTTGACAATCTTGATTTCTTATCACTTGTGCAAAAATGCTAATAATCCTTGTGACTATCTCAGAAAACTCTGTCATCATCACACAATATCATCCATGTGACAATATACAAAATATTTAATGCAACCCTAAGAGGAGAGTTTGTCATTATTTCTCAACATTTTCCAGAAGAGTTAGCTCCCATGAGAACCTCAGTTAATTACAAGAGTGTTTGCAGTGCTGTCTCTCGCTAGCAGATCTGCTCTGTTAACTATTAAAACTGATTCTTTGAGGGGCTCAGGCACAGACCTAGAGATTCATGAGATTTTAGAAGAGGACAGGACAAGGATACATTTTGTAAAAGCAACTCCTTTTTACTCCCCAAAAGATACAAGAAAGCTGATAGAGAACATTAGAGGAGTGGATCTTAAGCTTATCTACATTCTGAAATCCACTGAGAAGCTTTAAGGGCTACTGATGCCTGGGTCCCACTAGCAGATTCTACACTGACTGATTTGTGGTGAGATCTGGGCATCTGAAACGAGATAAGGCCCTCAGCTGATTCTATTGTACAGGGAAGCTGACGAACCTCTGCCCTTTCAATGCAGAGGTCCCACTGACTCTCCGGTCATTTGAAATAGGGAGTCAGCCAAAACTGACTTCTGTGCATTCCCAGTACAGTGGTCTCTTTTGGAACCAGTCTTTTTTCTAATTACTCTAGAGCTGTTTTGAAAATAATAACACTACCCCTATTCTTTCTCAGAAGTATGTGCTAAGTCCGACTCTTTGCGACCCCATGGACTCTAGTCTGCCAGGCTCCTCTGTCCATGGGATTCTTCAGGCAAGAATACTGGAGTGAGTTGCCATGCCCTCCTCTAGGGGATCTTCCCAACCCAGGGAGCGAACCAACATCTCTCATGTCTCCTTCATTGGCAGGCAGATTCTTTACCACTGAGCTATCAGGGGAGCCCTTCTCAGAAGTATTTGGTCCTACAATTAGGGAATTTCATGACTGGAGTGAGGAACAACTTTCTTTCACTGGCCCCTCAGTTTTCTATCCACAACCTAGCATCCTGCTGGCATCTAAAACTCACCGAATGCATGGTGACTGAGTAAACTCTGGCCATGAATGTTGTCAAAATCCGATTGTTAATTAGAGATACTCATCAGAATTAGTATACTCTAGTTCTACAAGAATCAGAAGCAAAGTAAAACTGTGGCTTATTTTCCTTTCAAGAGAAATGTTGTCAATGAGATGTTTTGAAAGGCATCTCCATACTCAGTTACAAGCATGGCTTTGGGTTAAGATGTATTTTCCCTTAGTGTTATGATTATATTACATTCAATTAGAAAAGACATTGGCAGGCTTTAGAATCTATTAGTATTAGAGAACTATCTTTAACCTTCTTTATCTATTTTATATTTCTGTATTTGACAGACATGGTACTAATTCACTGACCTTACGTAATATATGGTTCCTCACAAATTACCAAGGCTAGTTCCCTCATACTACAATCTTTCCAAAATATCACAAAAATAACTTGAGTAAATATCCCAGATTAAATATGAATGCATAAAATTCTGGTTCAAAATATCCAAGTCTAAAAAGCAGAGACATTACTTTGCCAACAAAGGTCCGTCTAGTCAAGGCTATGATTTTTCCCGTGGTCATGTATGGATGTGAGAGTTGGACTATAAAGAAAGCTGAGCACTGAAGAACTGAACCGAATCCTAGGTGAAATCAAAAATAAGATTTTTGTAAGAAATGGAAGGAAAATAAAAATACTTGATAAGGAATAAAATATCAATAGTATATATCAAATTTATGGTCCAAATAAGACAAATCAAATGTCTTACAAAAACACTTGATAAAATTTAGTATAATTAATGATATTTTAAAGAATTCAAAAATGAGCGGAAACAGGAAAAAAACCCTACAGCACTCATTTTGGAGAAGTGCTAGTAGCATTTTAATTAAGATGAATAACAAAGTAAATATGTTCAGTAGTTGATCTTTATTTAACTTAGTTTTGGAAATTTGGGCTGATGTAATGAGATGAAACAAAACCAGTAAGTATAGATATCAGAAAGTAGATGTGAAAATTTCAAGTGATACAATTTTCTGTGTTGAAAACCTAAAGAGATAAAGCTCTGTATCTCATGATTGGATTGCTACAATATAAATATACATAAACATGCTCTTTCTGCCAGCACTATCCAATCCAAATGGATAATAGAAAAAAATCAATTTTCTATGATAGTTTAAAATATAAAGTGTTGGAAGTAATCTCAACAGGAAATATGCAATACCTTTGCATCTGGTAGTTATAAAGCTGTTAGCAGATCAAGTTCCTATCTTACCTATTTACTTCTCTCATACCATATGAACTTGCTGTTCTTCTCACGGGACTGACAAAAACAAAAGGAATAACAAAGGGACCCGGCCCTTAAAGAAGGAACTATATTAATTTGATCCAAAACATAAATATTACAGCATTAAAAACAAAGCAAAGATGGGTCCCAGCTTGTGATGACTTCAGATACCAGAGTTTCACTTTGAACCATTCGAGGTTTTCTCCTCCAGCCACTGCTGCTACCCAACAGCATATGATCCAGCACCCATAACTCAAAGTGCAGCCGTATAAGAGTGGATCTTCCCAAGGGGGTGGTAACATCTGAACCTACAGTCCTTGAGCCCAGTGTCTCCATGAGTTTGTCCAAATCCTCTGTAGTGAATGGGGCCAATGCATAAATGCTTCTGTTCTTACCTCTTTTGAGGCTCCTAAAAAGACTGTGTTTCCCAACCCACATGAAGTTTGGTGAGGGCACGTGATCCCCTTTGGCTCATGAAATATGGACAAAAATAAGATAGAAGAGCGAGCACACTGTTTATCACCTCACCACAGAAATAATGGAAGCACATGCTGACAAAGAGCTTCCCCTAGCCTGAGCCCCTGAGTAATTACCACGGCCAAAGCACCCAGCCAAGCTACAGTGAGAAAGAAAGAGGTTCTGATGGTGTTATGCCATTGAGATTTTGGAATTGTTTGTCCCATGACTTTATGTTACCATAGTACAGAGAAAGTTCCTTTTAGTGTTTTTACAGAACTTGAAGTAGCCATTGGCTGCCAACTCATTCGCTAGTGGATGCATGAGATAAGATTGCTACTAAATTGCTATAGTGTGAGGAAAAGTTGGTCAAGGCATCTGTTAGTTTCATTTTAAGTAGCATGGAAAAATTCAACTCTGGACATTATACTGTCACATTGTCATCAAAATCAATGGAATGTGAGATGTTGAGATTAAAGTATTACTCAGTACTCTAAGGGTTTTAGAATAATAGAGCTTTTTCTTATTCTTTTGCAGAGATATTGCCTCTGTATTTCTTTGGACTGAGAGCCAGCTTACTCTTTAAAAGGCGTGGTCACTCTGTCTCCCTGGAGCCACTGGATAAGTTGCTTGTCCGACATGATAGAGTAGAGGGAAGGAGACACTGGGGGAAGGAGGAGAGAACAGACAGGGAGACAGACGTACAGGAAAATGTGTGTACACTATGACCTGTTGAGTTTTTCCAGAAAGAAAAAATAATGATTTAAATTTAAGAAAGAGAAGGTAGAAAAATAGAGGCAAAATAAGAGGTCAAAGACAGAATGGGCCAAGGGGGAAAGACACTAGCACAAAAAGAGCATTACAAAGGGGAAAAAAAAACTAAGAAAGAAACTTAAACTGTTGAATGCCTGCATGATTTTCTAAGTGCCCCAAAGATTTTTTTCCAATTAGATGAACACAACTGATATAATGCTACTCATAAATAACCAGATCATCTTCTGTAGCACAAATTGCATTTTCAGCTGACTAGTTTATAATAAATAAAAATTCACCAGAGTGCATGCTTCTTGAGATTGGGTCATTTAGAAACTTCCATTCCATTAAAAGTAACTTCTCCTTCCTTGACAAAGACCACTAACTGAAACGTCAATTGCCTGTCCTAATGGATGACACCTGTAAATAAAATAAACACATTTTTAATGGAATAGATGGTCAAAATGACCTTATCTCAAGATAGCATGCACTTTGGTGAATATTTATTGCTGAATTAAAGAGATCCTAATATGCAACGACAGTAGTTTCTCTTCATTACCTTTCCTTGCTATATGAAGGCAGAAAAAATTTTAATGCTCAAATTATCTTCACAATTTACCAAGCATTGAGTAAAAGTTTAACAAATAAATGCCATTAATAATTTGGAATAAAACAGCTGGTTTATAATGTTATATATTAATTATAAATATTAATATGATAACAATGCTGGAATTAACCATATACTCTTCCAACCAAAAGTTCTTAATCCATTTATCAAAACACTGTTATTTGTTACTCTTCAAACAGATATCAATTCCAGGTCTGCTGATGAAATATGCAACTGAAATGTCAAGCTGTATGTTTTTTAATTAAAAGATTTGGTGGTATATTGTATTTTCAGTTCTTAACTGGTAGAAAGATATCTTTACTTATATTGGATTAAAGTATAAGGTTTCAGTTGATGAGAGATGAAAAGTTGACATAATATATGATAGCTCATGTAGAAATTAAGGGGGTCAGCTCACCCCCTGCGGCCCCACACGCTGCTCTAGCTGGTCCCAGGCTGGAAGCACCACGGAGCCCGAGGCAGATCCTGCATTGGGTGGAGGGCAGCCTCGCTGCCAGGACCAGCCTGGTGGGCAGAAGCCTGAAGGGATCTGCCCAGGGAGAGCCTGACTGTCCTGGTAACTTACAAGGTTAAAATTAAATTTGGTTGATGATGGTTCTGAGCAAACACATTCGTTATGCCATTTTGAAGACTGAGACCATGGAATTTTATCCTTAAGGATGAGGAAATCTTTGTGATAGTCTGTGTTTTGTATAGCAAAAATATGAATTCTGAAGCTGAATTATCTATGGGGCCTGTACAGAGAAATAGATGTTCATGGAAGCATTTATACCCAGTCAGCCTGAAGAGTCTCAAATGGACCCGACCCCTGAGAACTCAAGATGGCAGTACACTATAGGGAATTGAGAAAAATGGATTAACAGAAGAGTGCTGTGATAATATACAACCAAGACAAGGTTCTTTTAGCATGGATTTCATAAAATGAATGAAGATAGAGGTTTCTTACATACCACAAATGAACAGTGAGATTTTTTGTATCATTAAGGATATTTTTGACACTTGGAGAAAGAGGAAAGATGGCACATTAACAGATGATAGTGTGAGTATGACCTTGTTGAGAATGTTAACTTTAATGAAATTTCCAACACTTAAAAGAAATGATACCAAATCCCACAGGGGGAAAAATGCCAGAGATATTCTAAGAATTGTTTTTGATGTGTTGAAGTAGATTTACAAAAGCTAATATGTTCCAATTCTGAAGGATTTTTTGAAATCATGTAATTACTGTTTTTTATTTTCAAGATTAATAAATTAAGTCCCCCCAAATTCAAAAGGCTTGGTAAGATTCCCAACCCTGGATATTTGTACAATTAGAGGCAGAGCCTTGAGTCTTTGCAGAGAAAGATACAATCATTCCCTTCAAAGTTCTGGGCTGTGCAAATCATAACCCCTGTAGTCAAGAGTCCTGCCTCATGTTTCACATTACATTTTTGTGTTTGGGTCTGAGCTATGTGCAAATTACCTATTGCTACTTTAAAAAAAATCACACAACTTACTGTCCAAAATAACAATAATTATTCATTGGCTTTAAGAAATTTGGGAGTAGCTAAGCTGAAAGTTTTGGGTTAGGGTATCTAAGGACGTTCAGTCAGATGTTGGCTTGAGCTGCAATCAACTGAAAAGTTGAGCTGGATAATCTCCATTTCAGATCCACTTTGCTCCCAGGACTAGCAGATTGCTCAGTGCCTATCCAGAGAGTAGCTGGCTTCACCCAAAGTGAGAGATCTAAGATTACCAAAGATTAAACTTCAATTCCTGTTATATCCTAGCCTCGGAAAACATTCTGAACTCTCCCAGCACATTCTATTGGTCATATATTAATAGGACTAGTTCTAATCAAATGTGAGAGGAGACCACACAGAAGGATGAAGACCTAGAGGCAAGGCTTATGAGAACAAACTTGGAGGCTGCCTACCACAGTCTGCCTCATGCGCTCAAACAATTCACGTCACCCCGCATGCAAAACATACTGACCCACTCCCGACGTCTACGAAAGTCTTATTCCATTACAGCAAGGCTTTCTAGTTCTCATTATATAAGTAAGGTCTAGATAAAAATGAGGCTCCTTGACCGACTATGGTCCCTTTACTCCTTGAACAGTCTTCCTCAATCTCAACATCTATGGACTAAAGACACAAGATGACTGCTGTAGAACCACTCAAAAAGGAGAAAACAGGAAATGCATAGAAGTCACTGGTTCGTAACAATTTTGAAATCTAGCCAGGCAGGTCTTGGCAGTTTCTGAGCTAGGGGTGGGCCTGGGAATGGTACAGCTCTGCCCTCTGGGTACTCTCTTTTTTCCTGAGAAATGGCCAGCATTTGTAAATGAACATTTTTCTCGGTGTGCTTCCCATGTATAGCAGTTCAGAGGGTCAAAGGCCTGTCTTCATTTTGTACTCTCCATCCTTTTAACTTCGAGGTCACAGTGTTTGCATGCTTGCTAAGTTGCTTCGGTCATGTCTGACTCTTTGTGACTGGGTGAACTATAGGCCGCTACTCCTCTGTCCATGGGATTTCCCAGGCAGAAAGACTGAAGTGGGTTGTCAGGCCCGCCTCCAGGGGATCTTCCCAACCCCGGGACCAAACTCGTCTCATTGTTTATCATGATATAATTCTTTAAAAAAAAAAAAACCTCTGGGCTTCCTATAAAGCTATTGACTTCAGTCCACTAGACAAAATCCACATAATCAGTCTGTTTCTACCTTGAGATTCTTAGAAAGTTCCTGTAGGCCAACACATTTAATATTCATAGCAGCCCTATTGTTTAATGAGAGGATCCATGAAGCTCAGCCTTGAGTTTCTTCAAGGTTTTTTTTTTTCCTGAGGCACCACTCAGAATCCTCCTGAGCTTTTAATAGAGTTTTTCAGTCGCACATTCAGTTTCCTCTTCAGATCAGGAGTTATCAAAGCGTGATCCGAGGACACCTGGAGTCCTCAGGACGCTTACAGAGAGTCCACGAGGTCAAAACTATTTTCAGAATAACACTAAGCCATGATGTGTCTCTTCCTGTCTTATGATCCCATGCAGTAGACTTTTCCTGAGGCTAGACCTGTTATATCTTCCAAGTGTCTTCTACCAAGTATTAAAAAAACTGCAAACATGTAAAACAATGACATTCTATTTCTTTTGTTTTCAAAAATATTTTTATAAAAATATATCATTTTCTTACCATGTATGTGTGTTGTTTTAAATTCCTGAATTTTAATTTCTAAATCAGTAGATATAACACACATACAAAAAGTATTTTGGGTCCTTGTAACAGCATAAATGGCCCTAAGAGAAAAGTCTTTGAGAAACACCACTTTAGATTGTGTTTTGCTTACAGAAGTGTGTGTGTTCAACATATTGGTTACAATAGCTATTATTATTAAGGTGCTCTGAAAATAGTGTGTGTAGGAAGTTGCTTCAGTCATGTCCCACTCTATGTGACCCCTAGGACTTGCAACCTTCCAAGTTCCTTTGTCCCTGGGATTCTCCAATTAAGGATTCTGAGAATAGTACAAGCAATAGCAATAAAAGATAACCCAAAACAAAATAACACATAACCTATACTACAAAGAATAACAGAACAGACTGCTTGACCAAGAGATGAATAATTCCCTAACATTCAGAACTGTATATTTTTTCTATAGAAATAGTATGTGGACCACAAAGACTCAATGATGAATCTTTTCATGTGGGGTCCAACCCACAGTAAGCAATGAATATCTGATTTTCTCTTCTTTGGGCTGAGGAAGTGAGGTACAAGCAAGATCTCATTCTTACAACAAATATGGAGAGATCCATGTGCACAAGCCTAAACCCAACCAACAAATCAAATTAAAAGGAAAGAGTAGGACACACACAGTCATTATGTTTACACCATAGGAAACATTTTCCTAGTAGCTGGAGCCATATCTTACTATCTGAATCAGAATAATTCACTCTTTTGTCATCTCCAACCCAGATAAAAGACAACAAACAAAATTAACCAGAGTGTTGTTATTAACACGATAGCATATGCCATCCTAAAGTTATTTCCAAAGAAAGCTTTTTGTTAAATTTCAAATTTAAAATTGGATATTAAATGAAGTTGATTCTTGAGTAAGATTTCAACACTGTTAGGTGAAACACTGAGTATCTTAAGCTTTCAGATCATTTTGTGCATTCAAGAAATGCCTGTCACTTCACTTTAGTTCCATGCTCAATCATTTAGAACAAAACACAACACAACAAAAATCCCAATCCATTCTGCCAGCTCAACAAAAGGCTTTGTGTGGGTGTGTGTTAGAAAGTAATTATGAGGTTTTTATTTCACTAATTATTCTTCAGCCTTTGAAATGTCAGTGTAGGTCGAAGTAGCAGCCAATGTTTTGAACCAGATCTGAATTCAAATAAGGAGGCCACTGCAGGAATAGCAAGAAAAAGAATCAACAGAAAAGTAATTTGATGTTATGAGTGTCAGAAAATGAGACTCAAGGTCACAGGAATTTAAAGCTTCTATCCAGAGAACTTCAAAAACCTCAACGTGTCATGCAAAATTTATTTTTTAGATAATTTTTTCATGATTGATTATGCCTCTATATCCACACTTGATGTTGTAGAGCAGTATAAAGACTTAATTAATGAGATTTTAAAATATTTAAAAAATTACAAAATCACATAGGACTCTTTTTACCAAGTAGCCATTTTGGGAGATTATAAACTTATACTGAATATTATATAACTGCTCCAAACATTTTCCTTGACTCTCCTTGAGAAATTATTTTTGAGCTGATTTCACAAACTAGAAGACTAATTAATTCCATTATAACAAAATTTCATTTTTACAAATACTGTGATATTTTCTAACTTCAACAGAAAGGAAGTACATCCTCTGAGAAGAGAACATGAGTAAACCTGACAAATTCTCTTATAATAACTAATATGCATGAATATGCTGATTTTTTTGTTTAAAAATTATCTCAACGAGGTTAGTAGACTTAGGTGTATCACTGATTTCCCTGTCTCCAAGCCATCAGGATCAGCTAAATTTACACAATAAAAGCAAAGCAGATTGGAGTAAAGTGATTCCATTCATTTCAGTCATACTCATGACTGATACCTGGTGTCATGACCAAATTGATCATACAATGGTCTCCATCAATCTTTGCAACAGTAGAATTGAGCAGATTAGTTGTGCTGTGGCCTGTTCATTTCACCTTCTCTAGATACAGCTCAATCTGAGAGGAGTAAGTTAATTGAGGATAGTGGGATCTCTCTGACTTTATGACAATCACCTTGCCTCTCTCTTTTTTCCCCAAATTTTGAGTCCTGACCTCAGTTCCCAGGAGCAGTCACACACACAGTACTTAGGACAGGGTCTGTGTACTCATGAGAAACTGACTTGCCGTCTTCCTCCTAAGAAACCAGGGGTGATGGACTTGTTGAGGGTTAAGTACAACATAGACCGCCCCTCCACCTACAGGAGTTCTCCTATGCTGCCCAACTTAGACCTTTTGGGTTGCATTAACTTTGTGTAAATCAAAGTTCTGAAATGTGATTTTTGCCAATTAAAAAAAAAGAAGTAATTATCTTGTGAACTGTACTGTTTCCAAGAGAAGCTGGATTTATGTACCACAAAAATTACATTGGTTTTCTGCGTCTGAAAAGTCTTCCCTTTATTGACCTTATGGCTTGGGGTATGTTAACATTCTGAAGACTTTAGGAGATAAACTGCACTAATGGAACTTGGTACCCAATCACTTGCTTAGTTGACAGCGTTTACAGAGCAAAATAGTAAATTTCAAATCTGCTCTTGTTAAACTATTCTGGCTCTTTCCAAGGTCAGTGTTAATAAGTCCACACCTTGACTGGAACTGACAGCACGTAAGTCTTTTAAAGACTGATAGATACCTCAGAAAGGTGTGCAATAGAGTTTGGCTTTAAAACAGGTTTGCTAAAAACAGGCTATTTCCCATACTGAAATTACAGCCAACCTTCATATTATTTTTAAAAGTCTAAGGGCAATTCAACTTAATATGACATTTTCAATGGGATGTACTTCTTGAGTACAAATATTTCTGTATTATAAAATCCTTTAGTGCTTCCTTTTCAGTCGTTCAGTATCTAGATATATTTCTTTCCCCCTCAAATCCATGATTAGGCAGAATTTCTATCTTTTCTATCAAGGACATTTAAACAGAATGTAGATTTCAGGCTTGTTTTTGTCTATGACTCTAAAAATGCAAAGAGCTTTGTTTTAATATACTTGATTTTCTTTAGAGTCAACATTCCTTCTTGCATTTCAATGTAATGATGTAAATCAGCGCAGACACTCAGAGCTGTCTGCAGCTTCTGCTTTGGTCCCAGGTTATATGCACCTCCTCCACATTCTGCATTGTTTATCCCAATCACTATTACACTAAGTGAATAAACATTGTTCTAGTTTACATGTAAAGTAGCTTCCGAATAGACAAGATTCATGGTGATTCATGATAACACAGAAAACCACACAACTCCCATCAGACCTGTCATACTGTGGAGTTGTATTTTGTTCAGTTCTATGCAGGAAATTGAACACCCCTTAAACTGCACATAAAACACAGTTCACGCGGCATCATTTCAGAGATCAGCAAGTCTTTCAAAGTCCAACACAGTCTGTCTTCCAGCTCTGGAAGAGAACCACCTTTTCTTTGAACACTAAAGGAAGTTGTTGGCTTTTGTTTGGGGTCTCTGCAGCATAAAGAATGTGCATCTTTGAATCTGAGACTGACACTCAGCACTGTGAGATGCTCAGGCTCTGGAAGGCTTCCGGGAGGAGCAGGTGCGCATCTCGTGGCTCATCTGCGATCTGAGATGCATGCTGTCTCCACGGCAGATGCTCGTGGAGTGCAAGAGCGATGGACTCCTCTGCCTGCACTTAATTCACCTTTTCTCTTTGCCCTTCCTTCCACTGACCTCCTCCCAAGTCCCCCTTTCCTCCTCTTTGCTCCCCTCTCTGTCTTTATACCCCTGCCCCCTTTCCTCCCTCTTTTATGTAGAAACCTATAAAATAGAATGTTTATACAAAGATTAGGTAATGCGTTTCCATTGTGCTGCTGGGTGATGTGCTTTGTCAGGCCAATATTACTATGCAGCTCACAGAACCACAGCTATATATTTTTTTCAGTTAGAGGAGAATTAGAGATAACCCTGTGAAGTGGTTTCCAAATTGTATTTTAGCAGTGGAATCTTTGGTTTAAAGAAAATTCTACATGGAATCATAATATATAAAATTGATGAAAGTGAAGCTGCTCTTTGAAACAAAGAAGGAAGAAGGGCCCAGAGTCCCTCATCCTCAACCTCCTCCTTCCCTTCAAGAAACCCTGGTCTCCTTGGGAGGAAAACCTTGATCTTATGCTCTCTCTCCCCTATCTGAGGACCAGAAAGATCAAATATTTTCTCCCAGGTAACATACCTTTTAAGTTACAAGGACAGAACCACAACCCAGCATTTTATATCTGGGAATCGTAGGTGATTTTGTTCTTATCTTAATAAAATGTGAATTCAGGTCTGATGAAAACACAGCGTGACTTTGAGGGAGGGGTGGAATAGTTACATAACTCCAGCAAACATTTACTTAGGATTTATACTGTGCTAGGCAGTGAGCAGGTGTTACAAATATAAAAAGAAAGATTAATTCCTTCAAGATGTTTTAAGTCCAGTAGGTAGAAGGATGCATAAAACAAAAGAAAACCATAACCCCGGAGTTTGGGGAGAATAAAACACAGAAAGAACCTTCCATCTTCCCTGTGGGGTCATGGAAAGCTTCATAGAGGAGGTAGCATTTTAGCTGGAATATGGAAAGATAGGAGCTGACCAGGAAAGGGGCTTTCAGACAGTAGATCCAGCATGACCCAGACATGTAGAGAAATAAAAGACTCTGGCACCAGCCAGAATCTTAGCTAGTAGCTTGGTGTGGGGTGCCATATGGGAGGGAGAATGGTGGGGAGCGGTGTTGGAGAGGTCAAAAGGACCCAACATCTATTAACTTGGGAAAAACCTGGAAGAATTCAAGAATTTGGAGCAGGAAAATGATGTGCAAGTTAGAAAAATCATTTTACAATGAGGAGGATGCAACTTAGAGCAGTGACAGTGAAGGTGATGATGAACTACAGAGTCCAGAGGACCTAGTTATTAATATATCCTGGGCATGATAAGGGAGGGTGAGAGAGAAGACAGGGCCAGGTTTCTAGTTGGAACAGTTGGGCAGATGGCTGTCGGTCCTTGGACAGGAAATATACAAGGGAGATCAGATTTTAGGCTCTGAGAAAAGAATGATGGTTATGAATACACAGAGTCAGAGGAGAACATGTGGAGTCTTGATGAGAAAGTCTTGTGCTTAAGAAGAGGGTCAGAGATCTTAAAAGAGGGTAGGGAGGAGGCCAGAGGATGCAATGCCAGCTTTTCATGTGGTAACGAAAGCCTTGGATAAGATTTCTCTGAAAGACCACAAGGATGAAAAATACAAGAGAGCAGCAGCAGGAGCCCCTGAGGACTCCAAACTCTAAGTGATGGGTATAGAATGAACATCTCACAAACAAGACTGAGAAGGTATCACCAGAGGCATAAGATAAGTGTCATGGAAACCAACCCACATGAAGAAAGAGGCTGATCTCTCTCACATTCCACGGAGAAGCCAGTTCAGATGAAAACTGAACATCTATCACCTACTATGGTTACAAGAAGGCTGTTTGTGGTCTTTGTTGGCAGGTTAGTGGAGTGACAGGAACAGAGGCTGAGCTCATTGCTAACTGACGAAAGGATGTAAAGGAAGAAGTGGAGATATTCATTCTAGATTGGTATTTCAAAGAACTTTCCTATGAAGGGAAGGGGAAATACAGGCTTCTAGCTCAAAGAACATGGAAGGTAAAATTAAGGTTTTTCTTTTATAATAAGATAAATTTGAGACAGACCAATGAAACTGGAAGGCTGAAGATCCAGGAGAGAGAAAAAAATAGCAAAAGGAGCATAGCCCAAAGAATTCCCAAACCCTGGAGATAGTAATGGTCTTGAACAGGTGGAAAATGGGTGTAAATTTAGATGTTTCCTAACAGTAAAGTTGAGCTGAGCATGTTCTTCCCAGACTGCTAAATGCCAGAAGTGAGAGAGAAGGGGAACAGAGTTTAAAGACACAAGTTTGGAAGAATCCCTGAATGTAAAGGCTGAGGACAGGAAGTACATGGATAAGGACACATATAAAAACTATCTATTCATGTTGATGGATAACTGAGCTTAGAGACGTAAGATTCTGGTTCCAATCTAGTTTTAGGCAGATGTCCATTCTTAATCCTAGCCTTATGGTTGGATGCAGCAACTTTCTACCCAAATGTCAAAGGGACACGGAGCAGACAAGAAGGACAGTGTGCATTCTGAAAATTTTCAAAGTTGTTAAGATACTCTACTTCCCTCCGGAAGATTGAATCATCTTCTCAGTTCCAGCCTGACTTCCTATGCCCTTCAGGCAGAGACAAACCAACTTTCTTCTCTTCCTGCCAGCAGCATATTCTTCCTACTTTGCATTTACTTTCAACTCCGCTTTCCAGTGTCATTAGGAGGAACAGCCATGTGCCCCTCTGTCTGCCGGCCGGCTGTGTCCACAGACGCCACCTGCAGGCCCTCGGAGGGCAGATACCATTCTCTCCATTGGTGGAAGATGGCACTGCACCAACGCTCCCTACCTTGATATGATCAGTTAATGGCAATCCGTCTTTATAAAAGCCTCACCGAATTCAGGCGCTATTGCCTCCCAGAGTGTTCTCACCACTAGAATCGCTCTTACAGATTGTGTGTGTGTTGGGGGGGGGGGGCGGGGGAAATTAAGTCACTTCCCACCTACCTTTTTGCTATCAGCTTGGAAATCATTAGTACAAATGATGGTTTGCCTAACAACAGCGATGCAATCAAAACAACTGCATCCATCTCAGTGAACCATGTCACTGGCTTGGGTATTCCACTGGCTGCTAATTAACAATGACACGCATTAATGGCCCCAGCCACAGGGTCAACACAGCAATTGCAGTGCTCTACTGCAGGCAGAAATGATAGATATTAAACACTTCTCTCCAGCCCCAAGGAAGAAGAGGGGAAACAAACATCACTCAACAGCAGATATCCAGTGGAAACAACTCTCTAAAGCAGCAGGCTTCCCCAAACCTGAGAGGAGGAGAAAGCACTGTATGCAAGTGACCTCCTGCTTCCAGATCTCTGAGCAATTTTATGCCGAAATTTAATAGAATGTGAAACTTAGTCCTGAACAAGGACTGAGGAAAAGAAATCACCACCCCGTGGAGTTCAGAGGAGGGTTGGCAGGAGCAGTATGGCACCCAGCTTTTATGCTAAAACCTTTCAGCAGCTGTACAGAAGTGGGTTTTAAAACCTTAAAAAAAATTCCCCCTTAGCCTTCCAGAGCATCCTGAGTGGATTCTTCAGGAGCCCCAGTTAAGGAGCCATTGGGTTACTTGGCCAAGATGACCCAATAACTAACTTGCATGGTGCCCTCAGGCTTTGTACAGTTCCAAGCAGGCAGCAGGTGCCCATTAAATACTTGTCAGCTAAATGAATAAGCCGACTCCCAACTGTTAGCCACTTAGCCCTGACTAGCCGATCAGATTACCGTCTGTGCCTACCCTGAGCAGTGTCCAGAGAGGCAGCGAGAAGACACATTTGAGGCGGGGCTAGAGCAGAGGGGACATGGGATCAGCGAACAGCTGGGGAGGGAGGAGAGGAGGATTCTGGATAATGGGCCTGGGCACCTGCCAGGGGAAAGGGTGACCTGAGAAGGGGGTGATAGCAAAGACCAAGGTGTCTGTCTGGGAACCTCAGGAGGCACTGGGGGCACCTCGCCCTTCGGGGGATGAACTTCAGTTCCAGCCCCCTATTCAGAAGCTGCTCTTCTGTTGCCTCTCCCTGCCAGTCTCCCAGGGAAGCAGACTGTGTTTGTTTGTTATGCACAGAGCTGCAATACACAAACAGATTGACATAAATTTATGCCAGCCTTTCTTGTTTAAAAACATGAATTATTCAAGAAATATTACAATATTAATTAGAAATCATTAAAATGCGAGTGTTGGGGGAGGGAGCAATGAGATGGTGCATTAGCCAAATCGCATTTAGCCCAAACATAAAATATGCCAAAGCTGCTTAATCATTGTTTTGATAGTCAAAATACCATAACACCAGTTTCACAGAACGGGGAAGAGGAAGGCTCTTGGAAACCTCTGCTTCCCATTATTATTGGCGAGATTAATTATTTATGGAGCTCCGGCAGTGAACGGGGTGCTCCAGAAGACACAAATAAGACGAGGTTTCTGCCCAAAGGGCAGAGGAGCGAAATCAGAGCAGCACAGAGTTCTGACACACACACCCAGCCAGTGATTAATGATCGAGAGAACGAGGGGCTCTGACTTCTCAGTTTGCTCAATATTTTGAGTTTTCAGCCTTCAGAGGAATCACAAAGTGAATGCACTTACTAAAGAATGCCACGGAAGAAGTAAGTTATCAGGAGCTCTAGAAATGAATAAAATATATGAAGCTGGAAGGTCAATGTTTCATTTACAAACTTAGGTCTGGAGGATTCACTGGTGATGGTGACTATTTCATATCTGTTATGGGTCTACAAACCATGGTTGTCGCACAAAATGCACACATGGCATAACTTCTGTAAATCTGAAACATTACAATACAGGTAAATGTGGATATCATATATATGAGTATGACACTGGCGTTGACATGTGATAATCATTTAAAACAGGGACTTCAGGGTGATTGATATAATAGCGCATGTGAAGAGAAAACCAGGAAACACAATGAGTCAGTTCATCTCAGTCTAAGAGGGGCTATTTCGACAGCTGAATTAACTATTTCATGGAGGGTATCATTCAGAGTCTGCTGCAATGGAATCCTTGTGACTTTAATGGATTACAAGCACTTTCACTCAGCACCAAAAGATGCTGAAATCGATCAGCAAGTGATTATCACACCCTGCAGGATATGGACAGGAAAGAGTGAAAGCAGAGTTGCAGAGAGCTAGAATTGGAAACTAGTTCATCCTCTTGCCCCATTTAGCTTAGTCTATGCCCAGCAAGGGACTGCGGTCACGCCCAAACACCATCAGTATGGATTGTCAAAGGGGCACAGTGGAAGAAGCCACTGAATCTTTCAGGAATGCTGAAATTGACATGACCTTGGAACAAGCCAAGGACATCCAGGCCAGGCTGTTTCTCTCTCACTTAGAATGTGAGTCCGTTCTGTTGTATGATTAAAAGTTCCTGGTCTAGAGCTACTTGATAGTGGGGGACTTTGTCTTATTGCCTTCCAATTCCGGTCGATGTCCACATATTAAGATAAAGACATGAAAGGTAGTGCTTGAAGCTAACCTGCCTAGAGTAGGGAGTCAGGAAATCAAATGGGTCTAAACAGAAACATACAGTAGCTGGAGGAAGAATGAATCCAGAAACAAGAGGCGGACAAGCAAAGGAAAGACAAACCCAGAAAAGCCAGTCTCAAATTCAAGCTAGGAATGTAGATGCCCTAGTGGATCAGAGTCTTAGGAATGGTAACAGTCACAAAGGAAGAGATGAGTGAATTCTCTGGGGCCTGCTTCAAATGGCTTTATGTTCCTTTTCCTAATTCTCTTGAGTGTTTCCTCTCACAGAGAGTCTCTGGTTGCTGAGGGAGCCTCTGACAGCCTGCGCGGGCCCCAGTATGCTCAGTAAATATTTGTGGGGTGAATGACTCAATGATTTTAATTTCAGTTCAAGTCCATCTAGAGACCGGCAGATGTTCAGGGAATCTAAATTAATGTACTTCCCACTATACATATATAAACTGACTGGTATTACTAACAAGAGCAGAGACAGGGGTTGGAACAAATGTGACTATTTATAAAAATCAAAGCTAAGTGAGGCAGTTACAGAACCTTAGAAGTTAGGTAGTTTTCCAAACTCATTAGGCAGCCTCCAAACAATAATTGGCTTGTGGAACTTGCACTGGTTCAGACTTGCATACTGCTCAGTATTGCCATCTAGTCCTCTGGTACTGATCTTTTTTACCTTATGCATCTGAATCCTCTTTCTCCACTTTGCTAAGACAAGAGAATATGCCTTCAGTCACACTTGAGTTCAGGTACAAATATATATTAACTAACTCTCTCAACACACACACACTCTGCATTCACACAAATTGGGCAACTAGTATATTAACTTTTTCATTATCTTTTTTGGGGGGGAATGTTTCTTTTAACTTCTGGGAGTGGAAATAGTAGTTATTTTTAAGGCTGAAATAATAGGCTGTAACAACAAGCCAGAAAAAACAACCAGCAGACTAAAATAAAGGTACAAATTCATTTGGAAGAAAATACACGTGTAATGAGATACTTGACCCCACAAACATGGCCTCAATCGCTGATCAAAAGCATTGTGCTTTCCAAATAATCAGGATGCAATTTAATATAGTATTAACTGCCCAGGTTACAAGATCAACTTGTCACAGTTTGAATTTTCTTGAGTTCATGTTTACAAGCTCTGAGTATCTCTGCAGCACAAAAAGCTCAAGAAAGCATACTTCACTTGAAGAGAGGAACATACCAAATGCTTCCGGACTAATTTATTAACTCATCGGCATCAAGATGGAGTTCACGTTATTCTTCTGAGACTCTGTCTCTGCAACCAAAGCCAAACTCAGAACAGAAGTGGTAACAAAAATAACACACTCCAGTTCACATCCTGGATTAAAACTCCTGTTTCCTACCTTTATCTTCTGGGGTGTAATGTAAGCCAAAAAGAAGCATGGCACCTCCCAAAGGGGAAATGTTAAGATAAGCATAAATATGCATACAATGCACACCCAGATGTGCATACAAGTACAGCACCATGATTTTTATGACTGCCTCAGGTTAGGTTAGGTTTTACCTTAAACTGCCTCAGTGTGCACCAAGCTGATTCATTAAAAACCTTGGGGATCTGATAGAATCTTCTGGAAAAAGGAAACACCCCAAGGCACCATAGCTGTTAGTTGACTAGGGGTCTGCCTATCTGGACCTGAGAATCTTCCAAGTGACCATCATGGTGTGCTTCTGGCAATACCCATGGTGCTCTCAGGACCCTGGAGATCCCAGAGCAGAAAGAAGAAGCAGGGCTGCTGTCTACTGGCCAGAAGGTCCATCCGGGGCTACATAACTGTTACTATTCTTATTCAAAAACTCAGCAGAACTCAGGATGTCCGCACCTTGCCTGTTGCAAACGCTCTCATATTAGCACTCAGTTTCAGCCAATTCTGACCTCCATGAAAACTTTCAGTGTCCAATATATGTCTGGAGAACAACACTGTAAGGACTGCCCATCACTTTCCCTGAGATATCCCTCTCCTACATCATTCTCAATACACAGACTTCTAAATGCTAAGACTCTAGCTAAGGCTAATCAGAATTAGTGTATAACGTAACACCTTGGATTTCCCAGGTGGTGCAAATGGTAAAGAATCCTTCTGCCAATGCAGGAGATGCAAGAGATGCTGAGTTCAACCCCTGGATTAGGAGGACACCCTTGAGAAAGGAATGGCAACCCACTCCACTATTCTTGCCTGGGAAATCCAATGGATGGAGGAGCCTGGTGGGCCCCAGTTCATGGGGTCACAAGGAGTCAGACATGATTGAGCACACACACGCTATACCACAAACACTGACACAGTCAAAAGCAGTCACAATACCTGTATTCAAGTAAGTGTGTCAAAGCTACAGGAAGAGACAGTTCTTCCCATCCTATCATAATATAAGAATACACTCCATAGCAACCTCCCCACAGATGTCTTGTCACCATAAATTCTTTCCTTTGGAAGCCTAGCATGATGGCAACCCCTCCAACCCTCTGGATAAAGATTGAGATACTCTATAGGTCACACAGGTGCCACAAAATAAGGTAGAATTTACTGCAGCAGGAAGAAAAGAGCCAGAGGTCTCCAAATGAAACCCTCATCCCAGTGTTCTTACTACTTGTTGTAAAAAATGAAAGCCTCAGGAAATCTGCATCTTGCCCACTGCAAAGGCTCACACAGAATAAGACCGTGCTAACAAGTTTGAGTGTTATCTGTGGACAAACATGCAAAGGCTGCATGGAGTCCTGCGCCCTCCATACTGGAAAGCTACACCTCCCTAAAATTAAAGCCCGGAAACCAGAGCAGAGGAGACAAGTAAATATCCCCTTTCCTCATGGCACCTCCCGCCTAATGGGAATCGTAGTTAATGATCTGAATCGAAAGCGAAGTCTTGTTTTATGGAATGCTCACTCTTTGTTAAGCAAAGCTGTTTGGGCGAAGGACCATTCTATTGATTTAAAAATTGATTTCTTTTTTTCCCCCCTTCATATAACTAAAACATGGCTCACAAATCACAGCTCTTTTATTCTTCCGGCTGCAACCTGGGCTGAATCTTTCCCAACCTACTCACCGAGCAATGTCTGACAGAGGAAGTGGGAACATTTGGACAGAGAGTGTTCAAGATTCTATTAAAGGTTTCAAGTGGCTTCCTTTGAACATTTGGTAATTTATATTTCGAGTCCCTTGGTGTAATTATTGTAATTATCATTAATCATCAACTTCCAGACCCAATCGAAATACAGAACATTGGAAAGGTCAAAGCAATGGAGAATTCTACTATCCTTCACAGAAGAGATGAGGCATTAACATTCTGAGGCTCCACTTGTGTGACAAAGATTGTAATGAAAACAGAAAATAGCACAAGATTAATGTTCTCATGATAAGAATCATCATAAGGAAAAGAGAAAGTAGAGCAAATTTAACCCACTCCTGTCACAGAGGCACGGTGATGAGCTCGGTTGAGGGTAAAGGGCCGACAGTGGCAGGCTGGTCTGACCTTGCTCAAGATGACTGCATCTTTCTTCTTTCGTGGAGTAACAAAGACAGGAATCTAAGGAGCACAGCGGGTCGTGGTTTGGATAATTCAGAGAACTCCTGGTTGTCTGTCTCCTTCCCTCGATAACAATCTCCAGCTCAAATCACTCACTCGACCTTCAGACCCACATCACAACTGCCTACTAGAAATCCACCTGCATATCCCAAACAGGACTCATCACCTCTTCCCTGGATGGAATCCATCTCCTGTGCAGAAAATATGACAGTGCACCAACCCCAAATTCTGGAGGCATTCACACCTGTATTCAAATCCCAGTATGGCCACCTATATGTGTGATCCTGGAAAAGAAACTTGCCTTTTCTGTGCCATTTTCCCATTTGTAAAACATGCTTAATAGTACCTACTCCAAAGTGTTATTTTAAAGATAAAGTAAGGCAATATACATAGACTGCTGAGTTCTTAAGACGTGCTCAATAAATATCAGTTCTTTTTTTCACAGTACAATCCCTCTATTATTACAAAGTCCATTCAGTTAAACAGAAAAAATAAACCAGCTAATTATTCTGTATTTCTACACCTGTCACCCTTACATAAGCAGAATAGGACCATATTCTTTCAGCAATAACCCCCTAACCTTCCCCAGTTCTTTCCTTTTAATTTTCATTGCTTCTGCCTTAATTCAGACCCTTAGTACTTCTCCCTGTATGAATTTAATGATCATATTCTTGCCTCTAGTCTTGTCCCATTCTAAACCATCAGCTGCACTGGAGCCAAAATTCTCTTTGAAAGCCTAAATGTCACAATGCCCTTCTATTGCTTCAATTTCATCAGTGGCCTCCCAGCCCACCTCCTATAGCTCGGATTGCATAGGAAGACATACAAGGCTTCCTATGACCCAGCTCTACACTTTCTTCTCCCCATCCTCACTCCTTTTCAGCACTTCCACATCCCCCATACTCCAAACATATCCAGTTTCCTTCCATCCAGCATAGTTCTCAGTTTTTCTTGCCTCCCACCCTTTCAGTGCTGGTCCCTCTGCCTAAGTCAACATCCTTCTTTATCTGGTCAACCCTCCTAATCCTTAAATGACTCAGCACGGACATCATCATCGCCTCTTGGGCTCTTAGGAGCCTTCCCTAAGCCCTCTTCTCCCTCAAGTAGCTTGAAATATTCCACACATACCCTTAAAATGTTCCTTTCTCAATATTTATGTTGTATTTTATTGTATGTGGGTCCCCATTCCCCACAAGGCCATGAACTGGAAGATGGACACTGTTCCCTCAATTCTGTGAACCTGGTTCTCAGGTTTGTCTCTAATACATAGGAGAAGCCTTGAATAGATTCACACATCCTGCTTATCTCTCTTGCTATCTACTGTTATAAATGAGATGGGAAGTGAAGTAAAAGCTAAGTACTTCCTCTTTGTTTCTTGTTCACCATTTAGATGGAAAATGAATTGAAAAAAAATGAAATACTAAATGGAAAATAAAATACTGTGGATTATCTATGCAGTTCCAATATCATTCAGGTGTTTTTTTTTTTTTTTTTGCATTGTTGATAAAAGACAATGTAGGGCCTGCTGAAATGCACCAGCAGGCTAAAGATAACTGGAAATTTGCTGACATTTTCCACTTTAAATTGTCCCTGTATAATAGAAAAAGGAATGAGAGACATTATGAAGAAGAAAAATTTTAAAGCTAACTCTTTAAGGGAGAGAGGGTGCAAGAGCATTGTACTCTACAGCTAGTTTTCTGTAAGTCCATTAAAGGAACCAGCAAAGAAAACCATAAAGAACAGTAATTCCACTTGGTAACACAAAGGTGCAGAAGCCAAAGAAGTCCATTTTAGTGCCCTGCAGAAGGTGTGCTAAATTTGTCTTTCTTTTTTTGCCAGAAGCAAACAGCCGCCATGAGAGTGGTAAATGCTCTCTCCTACCACTGTGAGGTGACAGATTTCTCAGGACGAGAGTGGAGGCTGGATTCCGTCTGGAAGGGTCAAGCAGGTTCCCTAGACAAGAGACCGCAGGAGCTGTGCCAACGGATGGTCTCTGGGGTGGGGCCGACCCAAATGACTGTTTACTGCTGGAGGCCGTGACACCGGAGAACAACTGTGCTCAAGGAAAGAAGCAAAGTTTGTAGCTGGAAAGAGGGTACTGAGGCCTGAGGGAGGGGAAAAGATCAGAAATGGAAAGTAGTAACATCAGAAGATGGGAGTGAGTGTGAACTGGGTCAGGAGGCGTGCTTCAAGAGGGAGGCTGTGGATGAAGCGCGCAAGGGAGGCAGGGGGCAGACAGACCTCCACGAGCTGCATCCTGCGCAGACCAAGGGCCACTGTGTTCTCAAAGGAGCTGGTCGGGATTAAGCAACAGGAACTCTTTGTGAGGCAGGAGAAAATATTCAAGTTTACTTCAAGTGCCCGTGTACCATGACACCCCAGTGAGGAAATGCAGAGAAATCAGTTGGAGCCTGGAGAGTAGAGTGACATGGCCACAGAAAGAAAAAAGGAAAGAGCTCAGCACCCTAGAAGCCACATGATCAGCGCCCACCCTGGGTCCGCAGCTTGAACAGCAACCATCCTGCCTTCATCTGGAGAGCCTGTGGGCTCCTGATAAACACCATTGTAGGGGGTCTCAGACAACTCCTCCCACCCTCTGCTCATCTCAGCTGTGAGCTGGTTTCCCCCCCATCCTGTCTATCCCTTTCCTGTGGACAAATTTCATCTGTTGGTCTCCTTTGCTTTTTATTTCACCTCTGTAAGATGCTGCCTCTCAGCAACCCTCCTCTAGGCAATGTGTCCAAGCTTGATGAGAACTCCCATGTGCTGTATCTAGACCAGGCCCCAGGGCAGAAAGTAATGTCTCCCCAAGCATGTGTTCACATGTTAGGGAAGATGTTTCTAACAAAGTCTACAAGCAATAAATGCTGGAGAGGATGTGGAGAAAAGGGAA